>JBBHKE010002882.1:340335-410544 GCA_037447655.1 Zygnema cylindricum
ATAAGGCCTCGACTTTTTTTTGGAGTAGAGATGAAGGCATAATCTACTATTCCCAAAAAAATGATCGTGATCCCTTCCTCAGAAATGACGATCAAAACTCCTCCTGCAGATAAAGTAACGACTCTTTCCATCGGTACCCTACATCATCTTTTTCATCTCTCTTAACTTGTCTAGATTCACATGCCCAAGCCTCTTATGCCACATCATAATATCATGAACACCAGCATAATAAAGTTTCTTCTTTTCATTACTTAAAACCAGCATAAACATCCCATGGCTACCTTTCTCAGCAATGAAATAGACGTCCTCCTCAAAACTAGCAGTAAAGACTCCTTCCCTAGTGCTAGTAAAAAAACCCTTATCATCTAATACGGAAGTAGAGATGAGGTTTTTTTTCAGCTCCGGAATAAACAATACATCGGAGAATGTTAATATGGATGTCTTTCCTTCTACTAACACTTTCAAATCTATCGATCCTACAAGAGTAGTGGTGACTATCCTCCCATCCCCGTACTCTATCTCTACGATGGGAATATTTCTTATCTTAGTGAACAGGTGCCTATCCTTACACATGTGCATGGAGGCACATGAATCTACAATCCAGCCTGCTTCACCTTTTAATCCACCGTAAGCACATTTCTGCCTTCGTGGTATTTCGACCTCGTTTTCATCTCCAACTCCTCATCTAAAAGGAGCTCATCGTCCTCGTCCTCGGATTCCGCCTCATGTACCTGTGTCACAAGGGCCTTTTTCTTTCCTCTCGCGGTACCACCGGTCTGCCCCTCCTTTAACCGAAGCTCGGTTAGCTTAGTGCACTCTGCCATATAGTGCCGCAGTTTCTTACAAAAATAACATAAACCTTTGAGAGCCCTTGGTCCGAACTCGTCTGCCTCATTTTTTTGCTCCCTTCCCCCATTGTTTCCGACCTATTTCGGGAATCCTTGTTCCTCTAATCGGTCGAAGTTGCCAAGGCTTGGCCACTCTTTCCTCCCCTTCGGATCTCTATCGTATTCTCCCAAACGAGAATCATCCCTATCACTGAGTTCCATATCCACCTTGAGTCCTGCAAGTCCTGCACACGGTTGACTATGTTCTCGAACTCATCGGGTAACTTCATCAGTAAAATTTTAACCTTTTCTTTTTCACTAAAATCTTTTCCCGCACTCTCTAGCTCCATGAAAGTGTAGCAAGCTCATTGCAAAAATCCAACATTTTCCCCCCTTTGTATACATATTCCTTAACTTTCTGATCAGCCAACTGTTGTTGCTGAATCGTACCACTCCGGTTCATCTCTATGAGAGCCATCCACAAATCGGATGCTTTTTGTACCTGCAAATGAGGACATGCAAGTCCTTGAGTAAGATGGCGTAGGATGAATTGCTTTGCCGCCATATTGTTGAAATCCCAGGTTTGAGTATCATTCTCCTTGTTCCTCGGAATAGGTGACATGAATGTTGAACCTGTTGCTATTGGTGTGGTCGTCTCCTTCTCCGCTCCTTTGTCCACAACCTCTCCTTCCTTTGTCTCCACCGTTGAAGATGGACCTGCTTTCTTTGTGAATCTGCTTCCTTCAAACCCTGGAGGAAATCCAAGACTTGATGGACGCCCCAATCATCCACTCACTATTCCCCAAAATCTTTTTTCGCATAGAGTTTCTATCCTCATACTTTCCTAGTATATTAAGTTAGTTCCATTAAAGATTGGTACCCTAGAGGGTGGGCCCATAACCTGAAACTCTAAGACCTTTATAAGTCCTCAGAGTGGACAGCTTCCAAGAAGCCTCTATGATAACCCTGACCCCTTTGTGTTTCAGCAAAAACAACTACCACCCTCGCAAACAAAAACTCTAACCAACTTCACCCTTGTGAAGGCAAGACTCCCCTGAGTCGATAGCAAAAAGAATCTCTAAATTTGCTCCCTTGAGCAGTTAGTTATAGAGGCCAAAGTTGACCTTTTGTACACAAGCTCTCTGGGAGAGAGGGTCCTATCTCCTAATTTTTCTAAGTCCTATCTCTCTCACAGACTCTATCTACTCATGTACGAAGCCAATTAGATTACACTTCCGTACACAAAAGTACAGTTGCCGGTGTACTTTCTGTATGAACACTGTTCAACATGGCCTAAATGTCGACACGTGGTATATCCGGATTCGCTCCCTTTATCCTCGTAGATGCCGCGATCCAATTTCATTCTACCACGTGTCATCCGATGTGGCGATGACCAAAAACCGCCAAAATCCTCTTCCGCCATCTCCGCGTTTAATTCCGGCCGTCCGATTAAATTCACATTTAATCGTAGCCGTAATAAATACAAATGCGGTATTCGTTTCGCTAAAGAAATAAATGCGCGGTATTCGTTTCTTATTTGTACTGTAATCCGTACTTTTACATTAATGGATCTATGTCTTCCGTAAACAGTTCAGTTAAATGAATAATCCTAGGTGTTAATGTTTAATTAAATATCAAACCCTATAGTACGTAACAATAGGTCTAGACTTAACGGATAAGGCTACCGGCTACCGGCAGCTTATCGTCCGGCAGATAACAGGATCAAATCATGGAGGCATCACATATTCTTTTAGTAAACAAAACCCCTAATGGTAAATAAACTAATATTTATATCCCGTAAACTTCTGGGTAGCTTAGGTAGCCATGGCTGTAGCTTCCTCTCTAATTTCTCAATGACTCCGACAAGTTTGAGAGTTGGAGAGAGAAGTTAGAGGTAGACTGCCTTGTCTTCTATATATATTTCTATTTAGACCTAGAAAATACTTTAAACGGACCATTAATTTCTACACCACGTTATACCATGGGGAAAGGGGACCGTAAGGACCGTACGAGGGAGTCATGAATGCTGTAGTCGCGTGTCCAACGGGATTGTACGCGACAGGCGGATCGTGCGGTGCTCTTGGATTTGGAGCGTTGTATTTGTTTTGGCCGTCGCCGCCGCCTGACGCACGTTCACGTTTTCGGGCGAGGATTGGACTCGCGTCGATTAAGTGATCTTTTTCTTTGCAGTATCTGCCAAAAATAGAAGATCCTGCAGCACTATTATTTTTTTTTGAAGCAAAAGTAGTTAGTGCCGTAGCGTCAGATGTCATCACATGTTTTTTTAATTTTTGTCTACTTTCTTCATAGACAAGTTGATTGGTTAGATCAGGTAGCGTGACATTTGCAGGATTTTTGTCAATTGTACCAACAAAAGATTCAAAACTGGGCGGCAATCATCCCAAAATCGCGCTAATGAAATCTTCATGAGTAACAAGATAATTAATGCATTTCAAACGACTAGTGTATGATTGTACTTTTTGTATAAAAGACAACATATCTCCGGACTTATCATTTTCAAGAATAATGAATTCGTGTCAAAGGGCCAAACAATGAGGCGAGGTGTCGGTTTCATACGCGACGCATAAAAGTCGCCACGCTTCATTTGCGGTTATGGGACTTCGTACAAGATTCGCAATTGTACCATCCAACGACAAAATGAGACGAGACAAAGCAATGGAGTCCTTTTCTTTCCACCCAATGATTGCAATTTGGGCGGCCGCAAAATCATCTTCATCCTTGTCTGGCAAAACCAGACTGATGACATCTCCTATGACGTGGTCCCATAATTTTTCAAAACTAAATAAATGCTGGATGAGAAATTTCTAGTTGTAAAAATCATGACCTTTAAATTTATGTACCGAGTTTGACACGGCCGAAGCCGTGGGCCCATAACCTAATAAATTAGCAGCCATAACAAAGGAAATCATTTAAAGGTACAGAACAAAAAAAAAAAAGGGTACAAAGTAAAAGAAATAAAAAAAAAGACAGCAAGGACAAAAAAGACTATCGTGAACTTAAGTTCAAAATGATAAAAGAATTGAATAAAAGACATTGTGAGACGCTTGAGTTTTATAGATGATCTCAAGCGTGTATGACGCACTATTCTAAGTGGAAGTAAAACTAAGGAAGGTAGAACTAATTTAGGTACATCTAATAAGTGGAACTATGACTAATCAAGGTACATCTAGAAGTGGAGTTACAGCCAGGTAGAAAGATTCTAAATGTTTTAGTGGGAATCTTTCTACGCAACATCATTATGTACAAACAAGTACAAGAACACTAAATAAAGTGGTACACTTAAGACTTAGTGTTCTAGGACTTAGAAGTATCGTACGGAAAAGTGATTCAATAGTATAGTGGAATTACGAATTCCAACACCCCCCCTCAATTGAAGCACGGAGAGTATGTGTTTAGCCAAGTAGACTGAAACTCTGAGACCTCCATAAGTCCTCAGAGTGGACAGCTTCCAAGAAGCCTCTAGGATAATCCTAACCCCTTTGTGTTTAAGCAAAAATAACTGCCACCCTGGCAGACAAAAACTCTGACCACCTTCACCCCTGTGAAGGGAAGACTCTCTTGAGTCGATAGCTAAAAGAATCTCTGAATTTGCTCCCCTGAGCAGTAAGTTATGGAGGGTCAAAGTTGACCTTTTGTACAGAAGCTCTCTAGGAGAGGGGGTCCTATCTTCTAATTTTTCTAAGTCCTATCTCTCTCAGAGACTCTATCTACTGATGTACGGAACCAATCAGATTTCAGTTCCGTACGCAAAAGTACAGTTGCCGGTGTACTTTATGTACGGACATTGTACGACATGGCCTAAATGTCCACACGTGGAATATCCGGATTCGCTCCTTTAATCCTCGGAGATGCCGCGCTCCAATGTAACATCGCCACGTGTCATCCGATGTGGCGATGCCCACAAACCTCCAAATTCTTCTTCCGCGATCTCGGCGCTAATTACGGCCGT
The DNA here is from genome assembly GCA_037447655.1 of Zygnema cylindricum. Taxonomy (NCBI): domain Eukaryota; kingdom Viridiplantae; phylum Streptophyta; class Zygnematophyceae; order Zygnematales; family Zygnemataceae; genus Zygnema; species Zygnema cylindricum. Next base: position 345,133 of record JBBHKE010002882.1, read on the forward strand.
CCGATTAAACTCGCATTTGATCGTAGCCGTTATAAATACATGCGCGGTATTTGTTTCGCTTACGAAATCAATGCGCGGTATTGATTTCTTATCCGTACCGCAATTCGTACTTTTACACTACCATATCTATGTATCCCGTTAACAGTTATAGTTAAATGAATAATCCTAGGTGTTAATGTTTAATTAAATATCAAACCCTATAGTACGTAACAATAGGTCTAGACTTAACGGATAAGGCTACCGGCTACCGGCAGCTTATCGTCCGGCAGATAACAGGATCAAATCATGGAGGCATCACATATTCTTTTAGTAAACAAAACCCCTAATGGTAAATAAACTAATATTTATATCCCGTAAACTTCTGGGTAGCTTAGGTAGCCATGGCTGTAGCTTCCTCTCTAATTTCTCAATGACTCCGACAAGTTTGAGAGTTGGAGAGAGAAGTTAGAGGTAGACTGCCTTGTCTTCTATATATATTTCTATTTAGACCTAGAAAATACTTTAAACGGACCATTAATTTCTACACCACGTTATACCATGGGGAAAGGGGACCGTAAGGACCGTACGAGGGAGTTATGAATGCTGTAGTCGCGTGTCCAACGGGATTGTACGCGACAGGCGGATTGTGCGGTGCTCTTGGATTTGGAGCGTTGTTTTTGTTTTGGCCGCCGCCGCCACCTGACGCACGTTCACGTTTTCAGGCGAGGATTGGACACGCGTCGATTAAGTGATCTTTTTCTTTGCAGTATCTGCAAAAAATAGAAGAGCCTACAGCACCTGGATTATTTTTTTTTGAAGCAAAAGTAGTTAGTGCTGTAGCGTCAGATGTCATCACATGTTTTTTTATTTTTTGTCTACTTTCTTCATAGACAAGTTGATTGGTTAGATCAGGTAGCGTGACATTTGCAGGATTTTTGTCAATTGTACCAACAAAAGATTCAAAACTGGGCGGCAATCCTGCCAAAATCACGCTAATGAAATCTTCATGAGTAACAGGATAATTAATGCATTTCAAACGACTAGCGTATGATTGTACTTTTTGTATAAAAGACAACATATCTCCGGACTTATCATTTTCAAGAATAATGAATTCGTGTCAAAGGGCCAAACAATGAGGCCAGGTGTCGGTTTCATACGCGACGCATAAAAGTCGCCACGCTTCATTTGCGGTTGTGGCACTTCGTACAAAATTCGCAATTGTACCATCCAACGACAAAATGAGACGAGACAAAGCAATGGAGTCCTTTTCTTTCCACGCAATGATTGCAATTTGGGCGGCCGCAAAATCATCGTCATCCTCGTCTGGCAAAACTAGACTGATGGCATCTCCTATGACGTGGCCCCATAATTTTTCAAAACTAAATAAATGATGGATGAGAAATTTCCAGTTGTAAAAATCCTGACCTTTAAATTTATGTACCGAGTTTGACATGGCCAAAGTCGTGGGCCCATAACCTAATAAATTAGCAGCCATAACAAAGGAAATCATTTAAAGGTACAGAACAAAAAAAAAAAGGGTACAAAGTAAAAGAAATAAAAAAAAGACAGCAAGGACAAAAAAGACTATCGTGAACTTAAGTTCAAAATGATAAAAGAATTGAATAAAAGACATTGTGAGACGCTTGAGTTTTATAGATGATCTCAAGCGTGTATGACGCACTATTCTAATTGGAAGTAAAACTAAGGAAGGTACAACTAATTTAGGTACATCTAATAAGTGGAACTATGACTAATCAAGGTACATCTAGAAGTGGAGTTACAGCCAGGTAGAAAGATTCTAAATGTTTTAGTGGGAATCTTTCTACGCCGGCACATACCTTTTAGTAATTAATCCCTTGACTAATATAAATTTCCCGTAAACCTCAGGATAGCCTAGGTAGCCATGGCTCTAGCTTCCTCTCCAATTTCTCAGTGACTGCGACAAGTTTGAGGGTTGGAGAGAGAAGTTAGAGGTAGACTGCCTCGGCTTCTTTATTTCTATTCAGACCTAGAAAATACTTAAAAACCATTAATTTCTACATAGACCAGAAGAGAGAACATTTTTGGTGAAAGAAGAAGGAGGAAGAGGTTTGGTAGGGAAGTCGGCAAGTTGATTAGAGGTAGAGCAATGAGAGAAAGAGATTGTGTTATCCACAATTTTTTCTTGTGTAAAGTGGTACTGTATATCGATATGTTTTGTTCGAGTATCGTGGATGAGATTTTTCATGAGAGCGAGAGCCCGTTGAGAATCACAAAAGATGGGAGTGGGAGAAGTTTGACGAAAAGACAGGTCTGTGAGAAGGCGTCGAAGCCAAATGGCAGTTTTTGTTGCAGAGGTGCCCGCCATATATTCAGCTTCGGTAGATGAGAGAGCAACAGTTGGTTGTTTTCTAGAGGACCATGAGACAAGTCAACCACCTAGGGAGAAGCGAACACCAGAAATAGAACGGCGTTCATCAGTTTGATTCCCCCAGTCCGCATCACAAAATCCAACAAGAGAGGAATCGGGAAGAGAGAGAGAGAAGGAGAGGTAAAAGGAGGAAGAGAGAAGGTGAGGCAAAGATGTTTGGTGCCTTGAAGGTATCTTAAGAAACGTTTCATCGCATCGAGATGAGTTTGAGTCGCACAATGAGAGAATTGAGATAAGAGACACAACAATGCAAATGTCCGGACGCGATCCCAACATGGCATACATCAACTTTCCTACAATAGACCGGTAAAGGGACCCTATTTCTCCTTGGGCATTCCCATCGGAGACTTCTTTTCTAAGTGTGGTATTGGGATCAAGAGGTGTAGAGACAGGATTACAATCAGACATTCCAAAGGTCTCTAAAAGATCGACAATATAATGCTCTTGACTCATTTGTAATAAACGTTTAGACCTATTCCTTGTAATGCTAATGCCTAAACAATAATCAAGGTCACGTAAATCTGTCATCGGCCAATGAGAAGCTAGCATAAGTTTGCCTTTGTTAATTCCTGTTTTACTAGGACCAGCAAGTATTAAATCATCGACGTATATAATAATAATGACTAAAATGTCACCTGTATCTTTAATGTAAATACCAAGATCTGCACTAATTTCTTTGAATCCATCTTTTAATAAAGCAGAGACAAGCGTTTTGTGCCATACACGTGGCGCTTGCTTAAGACCGTAAATGGATTTTTTTAATCGACACACCAAAGATTTTTGTCCAGCTACAGCGTATCCAGAAGCCTGCTCCATATAAATATCTTCTTCAAGAGTCCTGTGGAAAAAGGCAGTTTTGACGTCGAGTTGCTGAAGTTCCCAGTCGTGAATTGCCGCCAAAGACAAAATTGTACGAATAGATTCAAATTTCGCAACCAGCGCGAAAGTTTCATTGTAGTCAATGCCTTCGGTTTGTGAATACCCTTTTGGAACAAGACGCGCTTTGTAACGTTCAACAAATCCATCTGCAAATGTTTTAACTTTAAAAACCCACTTTGAACCAATGGTGCATCTGTTAGGTGGCAATTTGCAAAGCGTCCAAGTTTGATTTGTCATTAAAGATTGATATTCTTCATTAGCCGCCAACTGCCACTTGTCTGCATCTGGACGCTTTAGAGCGGATTTCAATGTAAGTGGGGGATCTTTTACATCAGCAAGATTGGCGTGGGCAAGATTTATGGTCACCTTCTAAGTGGGGCGTACAAGTCGAGTACTCTGCCGTACATCTTGCTGAGTTGGCAAATTGGTCACAAGATTTGTCCTGGACGATTGCGCAAGTGGATTCATCAGATTTATTGGAATAAAAGTTGAAGTAGGCCGTACTTGGTCCTTCGACATTAATGACGATAATTGTGTTTCGTTCGGCGCGCGTGAGTTTTCGTCTCAAAGCAAAGTTCCAATGTGATTTGTCGGTTCGTCAAAATTGATTTTGTCAAGATTTGTTGCCGCAGACAACTGGTCACGTGAAGCGGCTGATGCATTGTCGGTCACAACGATTTGCGTTTGGGAAGTGGACGCGGATTTTGCGGCCGGTTCCACCGTCGAAGATTTTTCCAATCTGTCAAAATAAGTAAAAACTAGGTTTTTTGAATCTGTCATTGTAGTCGTTGGATTGTTAGAAGGGGACAAAAGAGGAATAAGAGAATCAACGGATGATAAATTCGTAGAAAAATCAATGGTTAGAGGTGTGATAGGTAGATTTGGTACGAGGCGACGAATAAGGGGGTCCTCGTTAAAAATGACGTCACGTGAAATGATAATAAGATGCATTATAAGACAGTATATGCAGTACACCTTGAGTGGGAAGCGTACCCTACAAATATTCCTTTAATGGCCTTTGCACCCTATTTTCCATCACTATTTGTAAGATTGTTGTAATAGGCTTTCTTTTCCAAAAATGCGGAAGTGAGATACATTTGGCCTTTTTTTATACCATGCCTCAAAAGGGGTTTTGTTTTTAAAAGCCGATGTGGGTGACCTATTACGGACATAACAAGCCGTTAGTACCGCTTCAGCCCAAAAAGATTGAGGTAAGGAGGCAAAATGCATCATGGATCGAGCCATATCGGCAAGGGTTCGATTGAGTCTTTCAGCATCCCCATTTTGTTGAGGTGTATGTGGAGCAGTTAATTCATGAATTATGCCACATGATGCTAAGAATTCAGAAAATTCATGCGACAAATATTCCCCCCCGTTATCGCTTCTTAACATTTTTATACGGGAGGAGAATTGGTTTTCAACGAGGGACTTAAAATGCTTGAAATGAGTAAAAGCTTCAGACTTATTTTTCATGAGATATACATGAGTGAATCGTGAATAATCATCGATAAAGGTAATGAAATACACAAAACCACTCAAACTCGGTATTCTCATTGGTCCACATATATCACTAGAAATAATACCAAGAAGAGAATTTGATTCAGAATAGCTTTTTGGAAAAGGTATTCGAGGCATCTTTCCAATAATACATCCATTGCAAAAATCTAAATTTTAAGCATCAAAATAATCTAAGCCTGAAACAAGGCCTTTACTAAGAGATGTTAAACTTTGTCTATTTAAATGGCCATATCGTAAATGCCATTTATGAAAACAAGAGGAGGAAGAAGAAGTTGCTACATTCGCATGCGCTAAATCTCTAAAAGATTTTAAAACATAGAGATTACCACATTTAATCCCTTTTCCAAGGGAAGAGTGGTTTGACGAGAAAAAAATGACTTTGTTTTCCGAAATGACTCCAAAACTACCATTTCGCAGCGCCGTACCCACGGAGAAAAGGTTTTTTTTGAGTTCGGGTACATAATAAACATTTTCCAGAATGAGTGGTTCGGAGCTATTCGGATTTATGGCCACCTGTCCAACCATAGTAGATATTAGGACAAAATTATTTTCAAGCAAAATGCGTAAAGGAACATGAAGCATTACAAGATTCGTCATGATAGATTTTGTACATGACATGTGATGCGACGCACCCGAATCTACCAACCAATCAAAGTTATTACCTGATGCATTAAATGCGTACCCATAGTCCATTGGAGGAATGGGAGCAGGTACGGAATTGGTGTGGTTGATAGGTGGCGCTTCTTGATTTACTACGTCAGATTGAAGGAGTGGTGGAGGAACGTTCGGCGCGTATTGAAAGTGAGGTGCCACGTTATACCACGGGGAAAGGGGACCGTAAGGACCGTACGAGGGAGTCATGAATGCTGTAGTCGCGTGTCCAACGGGATTGTACGCGACAGGCGGATTGTGCGGTGCTCTTGGATTTGGAGCGTTGTTTTTGTTTTGGCCGCCGCCGCCACCTGACGCACGTTCACGTTTTCAGGCGAGGATTGGACACGCGTCGATTAAGTTATCTTTTTCTTTGCAGTATCTGCAAAAAATAGAAGATCCTACAGCACCTGGAATTTTATTTTTTGAAGCAAAAGTAGTTAGTGCCGTAGCGTCAGATGTCATCACATGTTTTTTTAATTTTTGTCTACTTTCTTCATAGACAAGTTGATTGGTTAGATCAGGTAGCGTGACATTTACAGGATTTTTGTCAATTGTACCAACAAAAGATTCAAAACTGGGCGGCAATCCTGCCTAAATCACGCTAATGAAATCTTCATGAGTAACAGGATAATTAATGCATTTCAAACGACCAGCGTATGATTGTACTTTTTGTATAAAAGACAACATATCTTCGGACTTATCCTTTTCAAGAAGAATGAATTCGCGTCGAAGGGCCAAACGATGTGGCCAGGTGTCGGTTTCATACGCGGCGCATAAAAGTCGCCACTCTTCATTTGCGGTTGTGGCACTTCGTACAAAATTCGCAATTGTACCATCCAACGACAAAATGAGACGAGACAAAGCAATGGAGTCCTTTTCTTTCCACGCAATGATTGCAATCTGGGCGGCCGCAAAATCATCGTCATCCTCGTCTGGCAAAACTGAACTGATGGCATCTCCTATGACGTGGCCCCATAATTTTTCAAAACTAAATAAATGTTGGATGAGAAATTTCCAGTTGTAAAAATCCTGACCTTTAAATTTATGTACCGAGTTTGACACGGCCGAAGCCGTGGGCCCATAACCTAATAAATTAGCGGCCATAACAAAGGAAATCATTTAAAGGTACAGAACAAAAAAAACAAAAAGGTACAAAGTAAAAGAAAAAAAAAAAAAGACAGCAAGGACAAAAAAGACTGTCGTGAACTTAAGTTCAAAATGATAAAAGAATTGAATAAAAGACATTGTGAGACGCTTGAGTTTTATAGATGAACTCAAGCGTGTACGACGCACTATACTAAGTGGAGGTAAAACTAAGGAAGGTACAACTAATTTAGGTACATCTAATAAGTGGAACTATGACTAATCAAGGTACATCTAGAAGTGGAGTTACAGCTAGGTAGAAAGATTCTAAATGTTTTAGTGGGAATCTTTCTACGCAACATCATTATGTACAAACAAGTACAGGAACACTAAATAAAGTGGTACACTTAAGACTTAGTGTTCTAGGACTTAGAAGTATCGTACGGAAAAGTGATTCAATAGTATAGTGGAATTACGAATTCCATCAGGAGAGGCAAGGAGGGGACGAGAGATGGAGAGGAGATGCCGACACCTCAGCCTTCCCACACAGTGTAGGGCAAGAAGAAGCCAGGAGCAGTCGAAGTCCACATAGGCTGTTGAATGTTGGGGAAACCACTACTTCTCAAGGAAAAGGACAAACAAGGGAAAGGAGGGTAGAGGATAGAGAGTGTGAGAGGGGGATTGTGACAATGTGAGGGGAGAGGGAGAGAGAGAGATGAATGGCCGTCGTAAGGGCCGAGAGAGAGAGAGAGCAAGAGTGACAATGAGGGAGGATGTAAGAGGCACAAGGGTCAAGGAACATAGGGGGATGTCCCTCCATTGTGTTGTGGAGAAAAAAACTTTAACACATATCATTCACCAATGTAGTTGATGAGTCAAAGAAAGTCGTGGGAGTAGGAAAGGGAAAGAAAACCAAGTTTCTCCGAATTAAAAGAACAGGAGTCAAAAGAGGTAGCAATGGCAGAAGGTGAGCTCAGATCTCCCTAAATACTTTGATTGATATATAGACAAGCCATAATCCCCAGCCCACTAACCACATTTGGCTCGCGAGAGTTCTTAGCCTGATGATGACTCCACTGCAAACAGGGGAACGAAAAATGCGGCTTGCGGAATAATTACGAAAAAATCACGAAACGATTACAGAAATAATCATGGAACAATTATAGGACAATTACAGAACAATTACAGAACAATTACAGAACAATTACGGAACAATTACGACTGTTGCGAGAGATACTAGACAATGATGTACAAAGACAAACCCTAAAATACAAATTTCGACCAAACTTCAAAAAAATAAAACAACTTTCAAACTCTAGTTGCATAAAAAAACATACACGTTGCAAAAAGGTAAACCTTAAAAAGCACTGGAACACTCCCTAGATAAAATAAAAATCTTAAAAAACCCTGTTAAAACCCTGAAATCCTAAAAAATATCCTAAAAACTCCCTCGAAGAAGGTTAAAACAACGCAAGGTAATGGTTTACATCTTATAATATATTATATGTCATTATCTTAGATTTTTTAAGGTTTATATAAAAATGAAAGCACCACATAATAAATGATATAACAATTTCTACTTTCAATCCACTGGGAAAAAAAGACAATGAAAACGGTGACGAAAAAGAAAAGCGACAAAAAACTAAAGAAGCAAAAAGGAAGACTAAATTTGTGAGAAAGAAAAGCAAAATGCACAATTTTTATGTATTTTTTACTTTTGACATAAACCTTTTCTTCGTTTATTCCCACAAAAACGACAAAATTGTGACTGTTCAAAAAGTGCAGAAGGAGAGGGAGGGAGTTGGAGGGGGAGCGAGTGGGAGGGAGAGGGAGAGGGATCGCAGGGGGTAGAGGGAGCGGGAAAGGGGGAAGAGAGGGAGGGAGAAGAAGGTAAAGGGAGAGGGAAAGGGAGAGGGAGAGGAGAGGGAGAAAAAAGAGAGGGAGTATAATATGACTATCGATAATACAACGATATTTTTAGCACCATTTACATGTATATAGCCCAAAAATAGCCTTAAAAAAGGAGCCCCAAAAATTAGCTTCCCTTTTCAAATTTAAAACTAGCAACAATGGGTATAAAAGGGGCATATTACAAATTCACAAATTTTAAAGGGCTATTTTTGGGATTTTGTTTTTTAGGGTTTTTAGAAACACGAAAAAGTTGAAATATTGAGTGAAAGACAGAGAACATGCCCCAAAAAAAAAAAAAAAAAAAAAAAAAAAAAAAAGGGGAAAAAAGGAAAAAAAAGGTGAAAAAAACGAGAAAAAAGAAAAACTGAAATGATTGTTGAACAATTTTTCTAATTTTTGTGATTATTCGACAATTTTAGAAACAACCCATAGCCCTGCAAAAAAGTATAACAAAAAGAGAGGAGGGGAAGGAGAGGGAGGACGACGAGGAGAAAAAGAAAAACGATGAATAGGTGTAACAAGTGAGAAAAAAACCGTGTTTTTTTTTTTTTTTTTTCAGGTACTTCTCTGTTATTTTCAAGGTTTTTAAATATAGTTAGGGTGGTTGGTAAGATTTAGGGTTTTTTGTAAAATTTAGGGTTTTAAGGAAATAATTACGGTTTAGGTAATATTTAAGTTTTCACAAAAGGTAACAAAAAAAGCATACATATCAAAATGATGTTGGGAAACCCCACACAAAAAAAAAAATCAGCAATTTTTCCACATTTAAAATCTAATTTTGCAATTTTGAAACCGAATTGTCGGAAATTTAAAACAAATTTTCTACCATGTTTTCGAAATTGTAAGACGAAATTTTCCACACCTATCCACTTTTGAAACCTGAATTTTCACAATTTTAAACCATATTTCCCCCAATTTTTCCAAATTTTGGAAAGGAAATTTTTCCACAATTTTTAACAATTTTTTCCCAATTTCCACAATTTTTAACCCTCTTTTTCCCAAATTTCACAATTTTAAAGCATACTTTCCCAAATTTGCAAATTTTAAAACCGAATTTTCCCCAATTCTTCACAATTCTAAACATGTTTTCCCCAATTTCTAATTTTAAAACCAAATTTTCCCTAATTCCTCAGAATTTTAAACTTTATATTCCCAATTCGGGTACAAATAGCAAAACCCCACCTCTGAGCCGCAAGAAGCTCCTCCTCGTCGTCGCAGTTGTACCCCACACAGTACGCCCGCCCTAAGCCAAATAAGACAAAAAGACAAAAAAGACAAATAAGACAAAAAAAGAAAAAACAAAAAATATATATAAAAGACAAAAAAAAGATAAAAGACAAAGAAGACAAAAAGTCAAAAAAGACAAAAGTGACAAAACAAAAAAGACAAAAGACAAAAAGAAAAAAATAAAAAGATAAAAAGATAAAAAAGACAAAGACAAGAAAAACAAAAAGACAAAAAAAAGGACATAAAAGACAAAAACTCACATGACACATCAGCAATCAGCAAATCCCCAGAGGAAATTTTTTCAGCAATCATGTCAAATGCCACGTCAGCAATATCAGGTGACTTCTCAGCAAATCAGCAAAAGAAGGAACCATATCCTTTGCAATTTCTACACAAAACCAGCAAATCTCTCGAAATTACCCTCATTTAAAGAGGAAATGCACAATCTTAAGAGGAATCGTACAATCTTATGCGTAATCGAGCAACCTTATAAGCAACTGCAATCTTATGAATAATCGTACGATCTTATGAGTAATTATACAATCTTATGAGTAATTGTGCAACCCATGAGTAATTGTACAACCCTACAATTTTATCTAGAGGCAGAAAATCCTAGCCATTCAAAGAAACAGATATAAAGGCCTTAAAAAATCCTAAAAAACCCTAAAAAACCCAAACAGTACAGGGAGACTCTAAAACCTCCAAAACATGCAAATAATAAAAATGTATTTAAAGAGATCATTTTCTGAATTTTCGACTTGGATTACCCTACAGAAAAAAAAGCAAAAAAAAAGAGCAGAAAATCTCAGAAATTACAAAACCTAATTGGCCCCGTCCTACATTTTCAAATTTAATTACAAATTTATCCAGAAATACAGAAGGAAAAAAACAAAAGGGAAACAAGAAAAGAAAAAAACAAACCTAATCGGCCAGGTCCCATAAGAGGCTCAGTTTCTTCTGCGGCCGAGGCAGGCCCTGCCTCCGATCGCACCTTAAAAAAAAAAAACATTTTTTTTTTTACTAAAAAAGTAACATGCTTTGTAACATTAATACAGCAATATCTAACATTAATTGATATAACATTGATTGAAATTAACGACATAAATTGAGGTAAAAAGTTAACATTGATCAAAGTTAATGCCATAAATTGAAGTGAAAAGTTCACATTGGTTGAAGCTAATGTTATACACTGAAGAAAAAAGTTCACATAAATTGAAGTCAATGTTATGAATTGAAATTTATGTTATAAATTGAAGCGAAAAGTTTACCCACTTGTTCCCTGGCGTCTTCCTCAGGAATCAGCAGGTGGTCAAAGCACCGCCCAAATGTCAAACACACGAGAAATTGTTTGACAAATAATAACTAATACAATACATGTAAGGTTAATAAGAGTGTTGTGTATCGGGAAAAAACTTATCGCGATGAATTCGATATTCGATATATCGAATATCGAACGGTCAGAGGGCTCGATATTTCGGCCCGGGACCAACAAAAATTTTCGCGATATATTTGGTGGGAGGTGGGTGTCCGTACAGATTTAGTACGGAAATATTGTACGGTAAATCGTACGGAAGATTCCCCCCCTCTCCCCCTGCCCCCCGAGGGGGCCTTTGAAAAAAAAAATTGGGTTCCCCCCCGCCCCCCGAGGGAGCCTTTGAAAAAACAAATTGGAACCCAATGTCGCTTCGATATATCGCGGTACAAATTTATCGGCATACCAAGCCAATATATCGGCAAAATATCGCGATATTGAGCTTCTCGATAAATCGAGACGATATATCTATTAACGGAAACCTAAAATTAGGTACATATCGAATATCGGCAAGGGGCCCTCGATACACAACACTAATTAAATATGAATTGAGAGGGATTAGTTAATTATACCCACTTGTTCTGCGACATTTTCGTCATCAGCGGACACCAGTCAGTAGAAACAAAAGAGAAGTGAAAAGTTAATATTATAAATAGAGGTGAAAAGTCAATTATACCCACTTCTTCCGCAGCGTCTTTTCCTCAAGGGTCAGCAACCCAGTTAAAGGACAGTACCAATGAACGTGAAAAGTTCAAATTTGAGTATTAATGGAAGTGATTAGATAAAATGTAATACCAACAAAAGTGAAAAGTTAATTATACCCAGTTGGTCCCTGGCGGCTTCCTCCTCAGGAGTAAGCAAATCAGTTAAAAGTTAGTCCAGATTGAAATGAAAAGTTAAATTTTCATACTAATAGTAGTGATTAGGTCAAATGTAATATTAATAAAAGTGAAAAGGGGATAATACCCACTTGGTCCCCAGCGTCTTCCTCCTCAGGAGTCAAAAGTCGGTCAAAACATCGTCCAGAAATAGAACAAACAAGGAGTTGGTTGTCGGGATCTAAAAAAGTTTCCATACAATTTTCGTCGCAAACTGAACAGAGGAGCAAAAAAAAACCAAAACAAAGACATATCAGGATATTAAGAATCAATCACAGCAATAATCAGCACCAGAATAATAAGAAGAAAAAGGGTGTTAGGGACTCTTTAAAGAATATAGGGAGAAAATCCTCATCGTGAGATCATCCTGTCCCTTCACAAAGATAAATGTTTCCGATTTGATTAAAAGCACAAATCGCAAGAATTCTCTTACATTTATCGTTAACTAACTCTAACAATGTAACAATGTCTAAAAACACTACTGCAAATGAACAGTTTTTACATTTTGTTAAGATCCTCACCATGAGCTTGTCGGGAGAGTGAGAGAGTGGGAGAGAGGAGAGATAGAAAGAGCGCGAGAACAAGGGAGAGAGAGGGGCGGGAAGAGAGAGGAAGAGAGAGAGAAAGAGAGAGAGAGAGAGAGAGAGAGAGAGAAAGAGAGAGAGAGAATCCTCACCATGGGCTCGTCCTGTCCCTTCACAAAGATAAACATCTCCAATTTGATGAAAGGCACAAATCGCACCGCTACAACTGTGGTTTCCGAGATAAACATCTGGCATGTTCTGTTTCTTCCTCCATGAAGTTATTTCCTGAGCTAAGTTTGATTCTACAACAACAAGGTCATCGTGAACCTGAGAGAGAGAGGGAGAGGGAGAAATGGAGATAAAGGGGGAGAGAGAGAGGGAGAGGGGGAGATAAAAGGGAGAGAGAGAGGGAGAGAGAGGGAAAGGAAGAGAAGAGAGAGAACAAAACCAACAAAAGTCAGTAAGTTATTTTCTGAGCTAGTTTTATTCTACAGCTACAAGGTCGTCGTGAACTTGAGAGAGAGAGAGAGAGAGAGAGAGAGAGAGAGAGAGAGAGAGAGGAGAGAATAAAATTGACTAGAGTAAGTTGGTAGATACCTATCTTCGTTTCTTCCCTTTCTTTGCTTTCTTGCTTTTAAAAAAAACCCTAAAATCTTAAAATTCCCAAAATTCCTAAAAGAACTCCCTAAAAAACCCTAAAAATACCCAAAAAATACCCGAAAGCTTCCTATTTTTCCATTCTCCCTGTTCTCCCTTTTTTCCTTCCTCTCTTTTTGTTTTTTTACCTCGTGGGCCCTCGCGGCTCGGCTCCTCTTAATCGCCTGCATAAAGATATAGTACTGTTAAACCCCCCCATGAAAAACCCAAAAAACCCCTAAAAAATCCTAAAAAAAACCATAAAAAAACCCTAAAAACCCTCTTTTTGTTCTTATTACCTCGTGGGCCCTCGGGGCCTGGCTCCTCTTGGCGGCCTGCATGTGGATGTAGTACTCTCGAAACTCCTCAGGGGAATTCCGTACAAACTCATGCATGTCCGTACAGTCACGCTGCACCCCCATTGGACCCCCCCAGGACCCACTTTTTTATCGTTAAATTAGAGATGGAGAGGGAGAGGGAGAGGGAGAGGGAGATGGGGAGGGAGATGGGGAGGGAGAGGGAGTGAGGTGCATGTTTTACATATCTTTGTTTATATATATATATATATATATAAATTTACCTCAAAATAAAGTTGTTTCCAACTGACACCTCGTGGCCGACCTCGCAGGGCTCCCCACCGAAGACAGTATCTGGAAAAGCAGTATTGTCAAATTATCAAAAAGCCAGTTTTCCAAGTAACAAAAAACAGTAATGTGAAATTATCAAAAACAGTATTGTCAACGTATCAAAAACAGTATCGTCATATCATCAGCAAAAAGGTATAGTCAAACTATCAAAAAACTAGCAAGTCTGAAATAATGGCAAAGAATATCCGAAAAAAAGAATGAAAAAAATAGAAAACATATTTTACATGAAAAATGGAAATAGTTTTATATTTAAAACATATGCATATATGCATATATATATATATACATATGTATATGACTTACAAACGCCTCCATAGATTTTCCTCTCCACAGGCGAGTTTCAAATAGTGGCAAACCGTCGAACAGGCCGACAAATCCTGAGGCAAAAAAATAAAAATAAAAAAATGGAAATAATAATAATGTGGAAATAAACTAAAGTGAGAAAAAAAAAATAATAACAGTGGGGGGGAAACATCGTGGAATAGGGAAAAACATAGAGAGGGATGATGCTTAAATATTCTTAATATTGACGAGGATTTTTTAGGCTGATCTGTTGTACGTGGGTAGCTCTTCAAAACAAACAGTTGAAAAATTATAGATTCAATCATTTAAATTTGATGTCATTAACTTTAGCACCGAAAAAAATATATATACATACATAGATGTTTAGGATTTATAATAAATAAACTTTATCGAATGGCTCATAGAAATAATTAGTGTTGTGTATCGGTAAATTTCCTATCCCGATAAATCCGATAACAGATATTATCGATTATCGAACAGCAAAAAGGGCCCAATATATCCGTAAAAACCCTAAACAACCCTAAAAAACAATCTGGGACAATTAAACGTGTTATTGCCGATATATGTAAATATATGGTAGTCCCAAACCCTAATGTATATAGAATGTCATGTCACGTATCACAATCCGGTCCGTACTTTGTACTATGAAAGTACAAAACTCCAACCCCGACTGCGCAACACTTACGTACAAAAAAGCCGTACTTTATAAGACCAAAAAGTACAAGAACGAAATTTTAGCAAGAAAGTACAAAACAATTTTGACTTTTTGAAAGTTACTCTTACGTTAAATTTTGTGCAATCTTCTATATGCATGAAGACCTACCTTACTTTGTTACTTAAACATACATTATTTTGGCCTTTTTCTTACGTGAGAATCCTATTTCGTGCATGTAGACATGGCATTGATTTGTTGTTTTCTTTAGTTTATGTTATCTTTAGTAATCACGTTGACTAAGACAACATTATATTAAAATTAATGAAAAACGAGTATTTACTATTTAATGTGCATATTCGTTGTAAACAGAGTTTGTATTATTTTAGAGCATTGAATTTGCTTGTCTCTTTCGATCATTAGAAATCTAATTTTTAACCACTAGTTTCTCTCTTTGCAGAATATCAATTCTAGGCTAAAGACATTCTATGAAGGGGGTAAGGGCATAGAAACAAATGAAACCTTACAAAAATCTCTAAAAGCCAAGTCAAATATCGCGATATTTTTTTATCGGCATATTGGGCCGATATATTGGTAAAATATCACGATAATTTCTTTATCAGTATATCGAACCGATATATCGATTATTGGTAGGTCAAAAAAAGGTACAAATTACCGGTAAGAGGCTACCGATACACAACACTAGAATTAATGATATGACGCAAAAAGAAGGAAAAAAAAACATGGCCAAAAAAAAACAAAAAACATAGTAAGAAAAAGAAATACCTCTCGCAATCGACATTTCAATATATATAAAAAGTTCCATGGGAAGTTGAAAAACATAGCAGGAAAAAAAAAAAACACAAAGCAAAAAGGGAAAAAAAAAGCACAGCAGAAAAGGACAAAACGGTAGAGCAAAACGAAAAGAAAAAAACAGCACTGCTTATAGGTATTTCAAAATATGCAACAAGGGTCCCATAGGAAGTTTCCCAAAAAAGATGAAACAACTGTGCAAATAAAGAAAGCAAAATAAATAAATAAGAAAAAAAATAAAAAAAACAAAACCAAAGCATAACAAAAAAAAAAAAATAGTACCTCTGGTGATAGGTATTTCAATATATACGGAAAAAGTTCTGTGGGAAGTTTCCCGAAAGAACCGGAATAAACAGTCCGTTTGGAGACCGAAAGATCAAATTTTGGAGAATTTTGAAGCACACAACTTTCCACTTTTTCTGAATTCTCGTTCTCCTGGACAAAGAAAAAAAAGAAGAAGTTATTTTTTCTATTTAAAAAAAAGGAGAACTGTTTTTTGTTTGAAAACAAAGAGATTATTTTATTTTTTAAAATGTTTTTTTTTTTGTTATTTCGAAATTACATATACATATCTATACATATATATATATACATATAAATATATTTATGTATGTGTGTGTATATGTGGTATATGTGTGTATATACATGTATATGTATATATACCTGTCTATACATATACATAATGTATATACATACATATACATACATATATATACATATATATACATATATATACATATAATACATATACAAACACATAAATACGTATATATACATATATATACACACACACACACAGACATCTATGAAACAAAAAAACACATAATCAGATGATCTTACATTTCCACAAAAACTACTCGTTTCTTTTTCCGAGTCCAGAAGCTCTGTCTCCAGAAAATCCGCCAGCTCTTGATCCTCCCTGCCACCCTCCCTCAAATACACAAAATTATATACACATACAAAATTACAATACGGAATAACACAAATTTATACAAAATCAAACAAAATACAACACCGAATTACCCAAAAACATACAAAATTATACAAAATTATGCAATATTATACAGAATTATACAAAATTATGCTATTTTATACAACATTTTATACAGAAGTAAGCAAAATTATACTATTTTATACAATTGTAAACAATATTTATACAAACTTATATAATTACCTTAACAGCTTCAAGGCCTCACTATGACCCACTGCCGCCCTCTCACTGATACACACAATACTTCTCATGTGCCTGTTTACATCAACAGCTACACCGTAAATTTCTATTAAAGTCAATGTTTTTTTCGCAACTTCCATCATCTTTTCTCTGTGCACACTTTTCCAATTTATATTTAGACACCGCCTATCGAGGGTAAGAACCTTACCATCCCATCGCAACCGTCGGATCAACAATCCGACAAGTGTGCACGGAGAAATAAGACACGTTGCAAAACAGAATTTAGTGTAGTTTATTCCAGCAACGTGTTAACGATAACAATTCGTGCACTCTAATAGCGATAAGCGATGTAGTTATATAAACAGATAAACATATCAAAAGCTAATTCTGTAAACAGTTGTAAACAGACATAAAAAAACAGGTAAATCTATAAACAGATATTTATATCAAAGATTAGTTTGTAAAGAAAGAGATATATATAACCAGCTGCAATTATAAACAGCTAGTTAAATAAAAAAATTAAATTATCAGCGGCGAAATGTATAAACAGATATTTATATATGCAGATATATGTGTAAAAATTTAGTCACATAAACAGGCTCCTACAAACAAATATTTACATAAAAAGTTAGTTACATAAACAGATACATACATAAACAGCTAATTCTATCAAGAGCAACTTATGTAATCTGTAAACAGATATACATTGCGGCCGCAGGTGTATAAAGAGATATTTACATAAATAACCATTTTAACAACTAGTTATTTACCTATTTCTATCAACAACTGATTCTATAAACAAATAATCATATCAACGGTTACTTCTAAAAACAGATATTTATACAACCAGAAATTTATATGACAAGTTAGTGACATAAACAGAAATAAAAGTCAGCATCTAATTCAATAAACAAATATTTATATCTAAAGTGATTCTATAGACATATATTTTTATCAATAGTTAATTTTATAAACAAATACCTAGATAAACAGATATTTGTTTAAACAGCTAGATATATAAACAACTACACTGCCCATTGCAATTAGCGTTAACAACACTATTTCAGGGAGCAGGCTACAATCCGCCACCTCTCCTTACCTTAAATTAGTATTATACTTCTAATTCCGCATTTCGACTAATAATTCCTTGACAGTACTAGCGATGGGCGATGTAGCCATATAAACAGATATTCATATCAGCATATACATATATAAACAAATGCTTGTTGACCTATTTCTATCAACAACTAATTCTATAAAGAGATTTTTCTAAATAGATAAACAGATATTTTAACAATTTGATAGGTGTAAAAAATATAGTTTATAGAAACACCAGCTGCTAATAGACCTATTTAAGCAGCAAATTCTATAAACAGATATGTCTATAAACAGAATTTATATAAACATATATGCATAGCTTTTTATATTAACAGCTTCATATTTACATGTTAATATCAACAGCTAATTGTATACTTATTTTTGATATACGTATCAGCAGCTAATTCTATAAAAATATATATAAACAGCTAGAACAAACATATGTTATCAGTTGTATACAGCATGTTGATATATGATATATGCTGTACTTCAGCTGCAATTTATAAAGATACAATTAAATATATAAACAGATATTTACAAACAACAGCTCCTCACCTCGCCATATACATATGCTGCAGATATTTCTATCAACAGGTATTTCTATAAAGAGATGTTTATATGAACAGCTTTTTATACAAATACTTCTTTACCTATTTCTATCAACAACTAATCCTATAAACAGATGTTTAGAGACAACAGCTCCTCACCTCTCCTGGTCCTCACTGTGGCACCTGCCTCCCTCTTCGTCGGAGCTCATCTTTAACTAATATTAGGGTTTCAAAAATTTATAAAAGCAGCTGCTTATTCACCTATTTATATCAACAGCCCCTTATATAAACAGGATTTTGTACAAACAGCTAACTATATAAACAGATGCTTATTATTGATTTCTTTTGATACAAACAGCGTTTTAGATGCCTAATAAAATCTCCAGAAAAGTACAAGATCTGCAAAGGTACAATTTCTGCAAGCCAAAGCAGAAAAAAAAACAGGACAGACCGAAAGATAACAGGAATTTAAATATTCTACTTTAGGTGGAAAGAACTTAGATTTGTGAAAGAAATAATTTCTACAAATTTTCTCAAATTTAGGATCAAATCCCACGCAGGCTATCAGGAAACAGAGATGAAAATATGGCTTGCTTCAGAATAGGTTCCGATTTCCGATATATAATTTTTGAGATTGAATATCGTCTCATAAAATTCCATATCGAACAACATCACAGCCTTCTACAGAGGTCGCAATCGGGTACCCGAATCCGTACCCGACCGTTACCCGACCGCCCGCCTCGGATCCGGAACGGATTCGGGTGGAGAATTTTGGGGGCCGACCGGATTCGGGCGGGTGATTTAAAAAACAAAATCGGGTACGATCGGGTAAGAAAAATGAAATTAAAGGTTTTGTATTGTCCATGCTATCCAACATTATTGTACTTTGTAATCTTGGTATAAGGGAGATGTACCGCTAATTTTGTACGTATTCGGGTACAAGTGGGTAGGGTTGTCGCTAGAAATCCAATTTCGGTTAACTTTAATTTCCGTATACGAATATCGGGAAAAGGGTAATAATTTAGGAGCGTGACATAACCTGGTCGGGCATCGAGTTTTTAGATTTTGAAAAAAAAATTGTCAGTTTTGGGTATCTAAAATTTTGACTTTTGCGACCTCTGCCAACAAGTGCACTAATGAACCACTTGATTTATGTCACACTGAATAACATTATTTTTGACGCGCTACAAGAACTTAGGGTGTGTGCCCATGTTTTCAAGTAAGGGTATTATTTCCCTCGTCTTCACAAAAAATGGGACATGCAACAAGAAAATCTTGCGCCATACGAAAAAATGGGCAAGAACCAAAGTACATTTTGCGTCATCTTGGAACTTGGGAAGTACTTCAATTTGGCATTGTTATCATTTCAAGCCACTTCTACG
This sequence comes from Zygnema cylindricum, assembly GCA_037447655.1. NCBI lineage: Eukaryota > Viridiplantae > Streptophyta > Zygnematophyceae > Zygnematales > Zygnemataceae > Zygnema > Zygnema cylindricum. The sequence goes on from JBBHKE010002882.1 coordinate 364,758, forward strand.
TCACGCCAGCTCATTTTCACACTTGTAATGTTTCTTTTCTCTTAATACAAAATTTTCTTAGGGTACGACCCCATGTGCCTAAGTTAAGGTTTATTTCTGTCACATTCTTTCAAAATGTAGAGCTGTATTGCCTAAGTTGTGACCGTACTAAGAAGTCGCAAATTTGTACAGTATAATTTGCGTTATTCTTGAACTTACGATCGTATTGTGTTTTTTCGACCCACTGTCACGTCATCTTTGATCTTACCATAAACCACATCGGCAATGTGTTTTAAGCTAAGTAAACTATTTACACCAAAAGGAAAACATATTCCCACGTGTGAAGTTTTCAAAAGCTTTTGACGACTGAAAAAAGTACACGGCTGTTCATTTTTGTCCGCATGCACCTTGTACGGTTTTTATTTGATGGGGTCTTGATGGTGCAGTGTCATTTCACGTAAAGGTGAAAAATCTGCGAAGGTGAAAAACCCAGATGGGAGAGGTTTAAGCAAAGGCTTGTTTTACATCCACGGGTGCAAGGCTGTACGTCTACGATGTCACGCAATGACATGCGACATGCCAACTCGTTTCAAAAATTACGACATGCCTTGCGACGCTTCAAAAAGTTTCGAAAAATACGGTGCGGCATGACAGATAGTACACGATGACAACCGTCACGGGCATTGTCGAATTATTAAATCGTCACGCCATTAAGTGAAAATTTGAATAAAAACATAAGGACACTTAAAATCCAGTTCCGCCGGATCTGTAAGTTTGTTAAGTTACAAATACATGGGGCCATACTTTAATAAAAAAAAATGACATCATGTAACGCACGCAAAAAATAAAAACCACAAAAACAAATGAACAGACAGATGAACAAACACTTGTGTTGTTTAGAATCAATGTTTCGCTGACAGACGGACGCTTAAAATTGACGAGCTTAGCAATTCCTTGCCAACTGAAGATCTTGTCCGTCAAATGAATGTTTTTTGAAAAGGCATTGCCAAAGAAGATCCTGACTATCCGGTGGATGCTTTTTGTAGTTTCGCCGCTTGATGCTTTTTGTAGTTTCGGCGCTTGATTGCAGTGCTATACTGTACATCCTAATGTCGACGGGCCATTGGTCCACTTCTAATGTCAATGTTTGGGAAATTTTAACGATTTGGGAGATTGTGACTGTCACAACCGCTCAAATCAGTCCAATTCTTCCAAAACGGACATGCAAGACGAAAAGTGACTCAACGTGCGAGATCTAAAACAGTAAAAGTGGTAGGATGTTATGAGTAATTGTGCAACCCATGAGTAATTGTACAACCCTACAATTTTATCTAGAGGCAGAAAATCCTAGCCATTCAAAGAAACAGATATAAAGGCCTTAAAAAATCCTAAAAAACCCTAAAAAACCCAAACAGTACAGGGAGACTCTAAAACCTCCAAAACATGCAAATAATAAAAATGTATTTAAAGAGATCATTTTCTGAATTTTCGACTTGGATTACCCTACAGAAAAAAAAGCAAAAAAAAAGAGCAGAAAATCTCAGAAATTACAAAACCTAATTGGCCCCGTCCTACATTTTCAAATTTAATTACAAATTTATCCAGAAATACAGAAGGAAAAAAACAAAAGGGAAACAAGAAAAGAAAAAAACAAACCTAATCGGCCAGGTCCCATAAGAGGCTCAGTTTCTTCTGCGGCCGAGGCAGGCCCTGCCTCCGATCGCACCTTAAAAAAAAAAAACATTTTTTTTTTTACTAAAAAAGTAACATGCTTTGTAACATTAATACAGCAATATCTAACATTAATTGATATAACATTGATTGAAATTAACGACATAAATTGAGGTAAAAAGTTAACATTGATCAAAGTTAATGCCATAAATTGAAGTGAAAAGTTCACATTGGTTGAAGCTAATGTTATACACTGAAGAAAAAAGTTCACATAAATTGAAGTCAATGTTATGAATTGAAATTTATGTTATAAATTGAAGCGAAAAGTTTACCCACTTGTTCCCTGGCGTCTTCCTCAGGAATCAGCAGGTGGTCAAAGCACCGCCCAAATGTCAAACACACGAGAAATTGTTTGACAAATAATAACTAATACAATACATGTAAGGTTAATAAGAGTGTTGTGTATCGGGAAAAAACTTATCGCGATGAATTCGATATTCGATATATCGAATATCGAACGGTCAGAGGGCTCGATATTTCGGCCCGGGACCAACAAAAATTTTCGCGATATATTTGGTGGGAGGTGGGTGTCCGTACAGATTTAGTACGGAAATATTGTACGGTAAATCGTACGGAAGATTCCCCCCCCTCTCCCCCTGCCCCCCGAGGGGGCCTTTGAAAAAAAAAATTGGGTTCCCCCCCGCCCCCCGAGGGAGCCTTTGAAAAAACAAATTGGAACCCAATGTCGCTTCGATATATCGCGGTACAAATTTATCGGCATACCAAGCCAATATATCGGCAAAATATCGCGATATTGAGCTTCTCGATAAATCGAGACGATATATCTATTAACGGAAACCTAAAATTAGGTACATATCGAATATCGGCAAGGGGCCCTCGATACACAACACTAATTAAATATGAATTGAGAGGGATTAGTTAATTATACCCACTTGTTCTGCGACATTTTCGTCATCAGCGGACACCAGTCAGTAGAAACAAAAGAGAAGTGAAAAGTTAATATTATAAATAGAGGTGAAAAGTCAATTATACCCACTTCTTCCGCAGCGTCTTTTCCTCAAGGGTCAGCAACCCAGTTAAAGGACAGTACCAATGAACGTGAAAAGTTCAAATTTGAGTATTAATGGAAGTGATTAGATAAAATGTAATACCAACAAAAGTGAAAAGTTAATTATACCCAGTTGGTCCCTGGCGGCTTCCTCCTCAGGAGTAAGCAAATCAGTTAAAAGTTAGTCCAGATTGAAATGAAAAGTTAAATTTTCATACTAATAGTAGTGATTAGGTCAAATGTAATATTAATAAAAGTGAAAAGGGGATAATACCCACTTGGTCCCCAGCGTCTTCCTCCTCAGGAGTCAAAAGTCGGTCAAAACATCGTCCAGAAATAGAACAAACAAGGAGTTGGTTGTCGGGATCTAAAAAAGTTTCCATACAATTTTCGTCGCAAACTGAACAGAGGAGCAAAAAAAAACCAAAACAAAGACATATCAGGATATTAAGAATCAATCACAGCAATAATCAGCACCAGAATAATAAGAAGAAAAAGGGTGTTAGGGACTCTTTAAAGAATATAGGGAGAAAATCCTCATCGTGAGATCATCCTGTCCCTTCACAAAGATAAATGTTTCCGATTTGATTAAAAGCACAAATCGCAAGAATTCTCTTACATTTATCGTTAACTAACTCTAACAATGTAACAATGTCTAAAAACACTACTGCAAATGAACAGTTTTTACATTTTGTTAAGATCCTCACCATGAGCTTGTCGGGAGAGTGAGAGAGTGGGAGAGAGGAGAGAGAGAAAGAGCGCGAGAACAAGGGAGAGAGAGGGGCGGGAAGAGAGAGGAAGAGAGAGAGAAAGAGAGAGAGAGAGAGAGAGAGAGAGAAAGAGAGAGAGAGAATCCTCACCATGGGCTCGTCCTGTCCCTTCACAAAGATAAACATCTCCAATTTGATGAAAGGCACAAATCGCACCGCTACAACTGTGGTTTCCGAGATAAACATCTGGCATGTTCTGTTTCTTCCTCCATGAAGTTATTTCCTGAGCTAAGTTTGATTCTACAACAACAAGGTCATCGTGAACCTGAGAGAGAGAGGGAGAGGGAGAAAGGGAGATAAAGGGGGAGAGAGAGAGGGAGAGGGGGAGATAAAAGGGAGAGAGAGAGGGAGAGAGAGGGAAAGGAAGAGAAGAGAGAGAACAAAACCAACAAAAGTCAGTAAGTTATTTTCTGAGCTAGTTTTATTCTACAGCTACAAGGTCGTCGTGAACTTGAGAGAGAGAGAGAGAGAGAGAGAGAGAGAGAGAGAGAGAGAGAGAGGAGAGAATAAAATTGACTAGAGTAAGTTGGTAGATACCTATCTTCGTTTCTTCCCTTTCTTTGCTTTCTTGCTTTTAAAAAAAACCCTAAAATCTTAAAATTCCCAAAATTCCTAAAAGAACTCCCTAAAAAACCCTAAAAATACCCAAAAAATACCCGAAAGCTTCCTATTTTTCCATTCTCCCTGTTCTCCCTTTTTTCCTTCCTCTCTTTTTGTTTTTTTACCTCGTAGGCCCTCGCGGCTCGGCTCCTCTTAATCGCCTGCATAAAGATATAGTACTGTTAAACCCCCCCATGAAAAACCCAAAAAACCCCTAAAAAATCCTAAAAAAAACCATAAAAAAACCCTAAAAACCCTCTTTTTGTTCTTATTACCTCGTGGGCCCTCGGGGCCTGGCTCCTCTTGGCGGCCTGCATGTGGATGTAGTACTCTCGAAACTCCTCAGGGGAATTCCGTACAAACTCATGCATGTCCGTACAGTCACGCTGCACCCCCATTGGACCCCCCCAGGACCCACTTTTTTATCGTTAAATTAGAGATGGAGAGGGAGAGGGAGAGGGAGAGGGAGATGGGGAGGGAGATGGGGAGGGAGAGGGAGTGAGGTGCATGTTTTACATATCTTTGTTTATATATATATATATATATATAAATTTACCTCAAAATAAAGTTGTTTCCAACTGACACCTCGTGGCCGACCTCGCAGGGCTCCCCACCGAAGACAGTATCTGGAAAAGCAGTATTGTCAAATTATCAAAAAGCCAGTTTTCCAAGTAACAAAAAACAGTAATGTGAAATTATCAAAAACAGTATTGTCAACGTATCAAAAACAGTATCGTCATATCATCAGCAAAAAGGTATAGTCAAACTATCAAAAAACTAGCAAGTCTGAAATAATGGCAAAGAATATCCGAAAAAAAGAATGAAAAAAATAGAAAACATATTTTACATGAAAAATGGAAATAGTTTTATATTTAAAACATATGCATATATGCATATATATATACATATGTATATGACTTACAAACGCCTCCATAGATTTTCCTCTCCACAGGCGAGTTTCAAATAGTGGCAAACCGTCGAACAGGCCGACAAATCCTGAGGCAAAAAAAAAAAAAAAAAAAAATGGAAATAATAATAATGTGGAAATAAACTAAAGTGAGAAAAAAAAAATAATAACAGTGGGGGGGAAACATCGTGGAATAGGGAAAAACATAGAGAGGGATGATGCTTAAATATTCTTAATATTGACGAGGATTTTTTAGGCTGATCTGTTGTACGTGGGTAGCTCTTCAAAACAAACAGTTGAAAAATTATAGATTCAATCATTTAAATTTGATGTCATTAACTTTAGCACCGAAAAAAATATATATACATACATAGATGTTTAGGATTTATAATAAATAAACTTTATCGAATGGCTCATAGAAATAATTAGTGTTGTGTATCGGTAAATTTCCTATCCCGATAAATCCGATAACAGATATTATCGATTATCGAACAGCAAAAAGGGCCCAATATATCCGTAAAAACCCTAAACAACCCTAAAAAACAATCTGGGACAATTAAACGTGTTATTGCCGATATATGTAAATATATGGTAGTCCCAAACCCTAATGTATATAGAATGTCATGTCACGTATCACAATCCGGTCCGTACTTTGTACTATGAAAGTACAAAACTCCAACCCCGACTGCGCAACACTTACGTACAAAAAAGCCGTACTTTATAAGACCAAAAAGTACAAGAACGAAATTTTAGCAAGAAAGTACAAAACAATTTTGACTTTTTGAAAGTTACTCTTACGTTAAATTTTGTGCAATCTTCTATATGCATGAAGACCTACCTTACTTTGTTACTTAAACATACATTATTTTGGCCTTTTTCTTACGTGAGAATCCTATTTCGTGCATGTAGACATGGCATTGATTTGTTGTTTTCTTTAGTTTATGTTATCTTTAGTAATCACGTTGACTAAGACAACATTATATTAAAATTAATGAAAAACGAGTATTTACTATTTAATGTGCATATTCGTTGTAAACAGAGTTTGTATTATTTTAGAGCATTGAATTTGCTTGTCTCTTTCGATCATTAGAAATCTAATTTTTAACCACTAGTTTCTCTCTTTGCAGAATATCAATTCTAGGCTAAAGACATTCTATGAAGGGGGTAAGGGCATAGAAACAAATGAAACCTTACAAAAATCTCTAAAAGCCAAGTCAAATATCGCGATATTTTTTTATCGGCATATTGGGCCGATATATTGGTAAAATATCACGATAATTTCTTTATCAGTATATCGAACCGATATATCGATTATTGGTAGGTCAAAAAAAGGTACAAATTACCGGTAAGAGGCTACCGATACACAACACTAGAATTAATGATATGACGCAAAAAGAAGGAAAAAAAAACATGGCCAAAAAAAAACAAAAAACATAGTAAGAAAAAGAAATACCTCTCGCAATCGACATTTCAATATATATAAAAAGTTCCATGGGAAGTTGAAAAACATAGCAGGAAAAAAAAAAAACACAAAGCAAAAAGGGAAAAAAAAAGCACAGCAGAAAAGGACAAAACGGTAGAGCAAAACGAAAAGAAAAAAACAGCACTGCTTTTAGGTATTTCAAAATATGCAACAAGGGTCCCATAGGAAGTTTCCCAAAAAAGCTGAAACAACTGTGCAAATAAAGAAAGCAAAATAAATAAATAAGAAATAATAAAAAAAAAAAAAAAAAAAAAAACAAAACAAAAGCATAACAAAAAAAAAAATAGTACCTCTGGTGATAGGTATTTCAATATATACGGAAAAAGTTCTGTGGGGAGTTTCCCGAAAGAACCGGAATAAACAGTCCGTTTGGAAACCGAAAGATCAAATTTTGGAGAATTTTGAAGCACACAACTTTCAACTTTTTCCGAATTCTCGTTCTCCTGGACAAAGAAAAAAAAGAAGTTATTTTTTCTATTTAAAAAAAAGGGAGAATTGTTTTTTGTTTGAAAACAAAGAGATTATTTTATTTTTAAAATGTTTTTTTTTTTGTTATTTCGAAATTACATATACATATCTATACATATATATATATATATACATATAAATATATTTATGTATGTGTGTGTATATGTGTGTATATACATGTATATGTATATATACCTGTCTATGCATATACATAATGTATATACATACATATACATACATATATATACATATATATACATATATATACATATATATACATATAATACATATACAAACACATAAATACGTATATATACATATATATACACACACACACACAGACATCTATGAAACAAAAAAACACATAATCAGATGATCTTACATTTCCACAAAAACTACTCGTTTCTTTTTCCGAGTCCAGAAGCTCTGTCTCCAGAAAATCCGCCAGCTCTTGATCCTCCCTGCCACCCTCCCTCAAATACACAAAATTATATACACATACAAAATTACAATACGGAATAACACAAATTTATACAAAATCAAACAAAATACAACACCGAATTACCCAAAAACATACAAAATTATACAAAATTATGCAATATTATACAGAATTATACAAAATTATGCTATTTTATACAACATTTTATACAGAAGTAAGCAAAATTATACTATTTTATACAATTGTAAACAATATTTATACAAACTTATATAATTACCTTAACAGCTTCAAGGCCTCACTATGACCCACTGCCGCCCTCTCACTGATACACACAATACTTCTCATGTGCCTGTTTACATCAACAGCTACACCGTAAATTTCTATTAAAGTCAATGTTTTTTTCGCAACTTCCATCATCTTTTCTCTGTGCACACTTTTCCAATTTATATTTAGACACCGCCTATCGAGGGTAAGAACCTTACCATCCCATCGCAACCGTCGGATCAACAATCCGACAAGTGTGCACGGAGAAATAAGACACGTTGCAAAACAGAATTTAGTGTAGTTTATTCCAGCAACGTGTTAACGATAACAATTCGTGCACTCTAATAGCGATAAGCGATGTAGTTATATAAACAGATAAACATATCAAAAGCTAATTCTGTAAACAGTTGTAAACAGACATAAAATAAGTCTAAAAACAGATATTTATATCAAAGATTAGTTTCTAAAGAGAGAGATATATATAACCAGCTGCTCTTATAAACAGCTAGTTAAATAAAAAAATTAAATTATCAGCGGCAAAATGTATAAACAGATATATATATATATATATATATATATATATATATATATATATATATATATATATATATATATATATATATATATATATGCAGATATATGCGTAAAAATTTAGTCACATAAACAGGCTCCTACAAACAAATATTTACATAAAAAGTTAGTTACATAAACAGATACATACATAAACAGCTAATTCTATCAAGAGCAACTTATATAATCTGTAAACAGATATACATTGCGGCCGCAGGTGTATAAAGAGATATTTACAAAAATAACCTTTTTAACTAGTTATTTACCTATTTCTATCAACAACTGATTCTATAAACAAATAATCATATCAACGGTTACTTCTAAAAACAGATATTTATACAACCAGAAATTTATATGACAAGTTAGTGACATAAACAGAAATAAAAGTCAGCATCTAATTCAATAAACAAATATTTATATCTAAAGTGATTCTATAGACATATATTTTTATCAATAGTTAATTTTATAAACAAATACCTAGATAAACAGATATTTGTTTAAACAGCTAGATATATAAACAACTACACTGCCCATTGCAATTAGTGTTAACAACACTATTTCAGGGAGCAGGCTACAATCCGCCACCTCTCCTTACCTTAAATTAGTATTATACTTCTAATTCCGCATTTCGACTAATAATTCCTTGACTGTACTAGCGATGGGCGATGTAGCCATATAAACAGATATTCATATCAGCATATACATATATAAACAAATGCTTGTTGACCTATTTCTATCAACAACTAATTCTATAAAGAGATTTTTCTAAATAGATAAACAGATATTTTAACAATTTGATAGGTGTAAAAAATATAGTTTATAGAAACACCAGCTGCTAATAGACCTATTTAAGCAGCAAATTCTATAAACAGATATGTCTATAAACAGAATTTATATAAACATATATGCATAGCTTTTTATATTAACAGCTTCATATTTACATGTTAATATCAACAGCTAATTGTATACTTATTTTTGATATACGTATCAGCAGCTAATTCTATAAAAATATATATAAACAGCTAGAACAAACATATGTTATCAGTTGTATACAGCATGTTGATATATGATATATGCTGTACTTCAAGCTGCAATTTATAAAGAGCTCCTCTCCTGGTAAATATAAATATATATATATATATATATATATATATATATATATATATATATATATATATATATATATATATATACACATATTGCAGATACTTATATCAACAGGTAATTCTATATAGATATTAAAAACATTTTTTTACACAACTGCTGCTTTAACTATTGCTATCAACAATTAAATCTATAAACAGATATTTACAAACAACAGCTCCTCACCTCGCCATATACATATGTTGGAGATATTTCTATCAACAGGTATTTCTATAACGAGATGTTTATATGAACATCTTTTTATACAAATGCTTCTTTATCTATTTCTATCAACAACTAATCCTATAAACAGATGTTTACAGACAACAGCTCCTCACCTCTCCTGGTCCTCACTGTGGCACCTGCCTCCCTCTTCGTCGGAGCTCATCTTAAATAAACAGGATTTTGTACAAACAGCCAACTATATAAACATATGCTTATTATTATTTTTTTTTTATACAAACAGCTTTTTAGATGCCTAATAAAATCTTCAGAAAAGTACAAGATCTGCAAAGGTACAATTTCTGCAAGCCAAAGCAGAAAAAAAAAAAGGACAGACCGAAAGATAACAGGAATTCAAATATTCTTATTTAGGTGGAAAGAATCTTAGATTTGTGAAAGAAATAAAGAATACAAATTTTCTCAAATTTAGGATCAAATCCTATGCAGACTCTCAGGAAACAGAGATGAAAAAATGGCCTGCTTCAGAATAGGTTCCGATTTCCGATATCTAATTATTGACATTGAATATCGTCTCAAAAAATTCCATATCGAACAACATCACAGCCTTCAGGTCGCAATCGGGTACCGGAATCCGAAACCGACCGTTACCCGAACGCCCGCCTCGGATCCGGAACGGATTCGGGTGCAGAATTTTGGGGGCCGGCCAGATTCGGGCGGGTGATTTACAAAAAAAAAAAAAAACGGCTACGGTCGGGTAAGCAAAAAACGAAAGAAATTGAAGGTTTTGTACTGTCCATACTATCCAACATTATTGTACTTTGTACTCTTGGTATAAGGGAGATGTACCACTAATTTTGTACTTATTCCGGTACAGGTGGGTACGAATAGTCGAGAGAAATCCAGTTCCAGTTAGCTTTTATTTTCGTATACGCGTATCGGGTAACGTGGAACAATTTAGTAGTGTGACATAACCAGGTTAGGAATCGGGTGTTCGGATTTTGAAAAAAAAAATTGTCGATTTCGGGTATCTAAATTTTTGACTTTTGCGACCTCGACCAACCGGCGTACTAATGAACCACTTGATTCATGTCACACTGAACAACATTACTTCTGACGCGCTACAAGAACTTAGGGCACCTTCCCATGTAACCGAAACTTTAATCTTGTAACTTTGTTTGTAGCGAAGATTATCCATACAGCTTTCAGAGCATTCCGATGTAAGCGCAAATAACTTGTTACTTCAAAAAGTGACAAGCGTATACATGTAACGAAACATGTGACAAACATAACGGTACAAAAAATGTTGCAAAACTTCCACTCAATTTCAATTTCAGACGTCCACCCGCACGCTGAACAATTTTTATCACTTCGCTATGTCTCTACGCCACATTGTCAACGTGGAAGCATTGCAGATGTTTAAGGTTTGTGACATTATGACGTCACGCACGTCACGCTCAACTATGACAACGCCGACGTCACATATTCTAAAACTTTCCACCATGGTTTTCCGATTGTATTTTTTTGTCTTTTCTCACTCTACTTGCCATCAAAATACGCCCAAAGATTGTCAAAAGAAAATGCTTTCAGAGATTTTCATTTAATACCATTATTAACGTTTTTCGTTGCAAAAATTGTGAGGTAGACGTGGTAGTGGAAAAGGGACAGAGAGAGGGGCACTTTCACGAACTTCACTTTTGCGAAATGGCGTCCGTTGGTCGAGACCCCTCCACGGCCCCTCTACGGAAAAAAACGTACGGAAAGTCACGCTCAGGCTGAAAACGTGCAGTGGGTTTTTTTTTTGTACTCCGCGCACAGAAATTGTTAAAAAAATTCGACACGTGCGACAACATCTTTCTATTTGCTCACCTCATGGAACTATATTTAAAATCACCTCGCGAGGTGATTTTACATAATGTTTGAAGATGAGCTGAAACGACGCGAAAATGGCTCGAAACGCCCTAGACGACAAACTGCATGGCGCTAAACGACAAACTGCAGTAAACATAAAGTTTTAAGGTAACGCAACTTGTACGGTGGTAATTTCAATTTTTTGGTACGGCTGCAGGTTTTCTCATTTTTTTCCAAGTTATAGAGGAAAACGACATAAAATAAGTGTAACTTTAGCACATGGGAAAGTGCCCTTAGGGTGTGTGCCCAAGTGTTCAAGTAAGGGTTTTTTTTCCGTTGTTTTGACAGAAAATAGGACTTGCAACAAAAAAATATTACGCCATACGAAAAATGGGCAAGAATGAAAGTACATTTTGCGTCATCTTCGAACTTGGAAAGTACTTCAATTTGGTGTTATTATCATTTCGACCCACTTCCACGTCACGCCAACTCATTTTCACACTTGTACTGTTTATTTTCTCTTAATACAAAATTTTATAGTACATGTAAGTGTGTTTGTTTCTTTTCTCTTAATACAAATTTTTCATAGGGTACGGCCCCATGTGTCTAAATTCAGGTTTATCTCTGTCGTTTTCCTTAAAAATGTAGCGCTGTTCTGCCTAAGTTGCGACCATACAAAGGTATCGCAAATTTGTAGAGTACAATTTGCGTCATTCTCGAACTTAGGATATACGAAAATTTGTCGTCTTGTGTTTTATCGACCAGTGTCACGTCATCTACCAACTTAGCGTAAACCACATCGGCAATGTGTTTTAAGCTAAGTAAAACCATTTACACCAATAGGAAAACATAATCCGACGTGTGAAGTTTTCAAAAAAAAATGATGATTGAAAAAAGTACAGGGTTGTTTGTTTTTGTTCGTATGCACCTTGTACGGTTTTTTTTTTTCACGGGTCTCGAGGCTGCTGTGCCTTTTGACAAAAAGGTGAAAAATTTGTAAGGGGGCCATTGCTAGTTGCCCTCACTGCCACTATCACCTTTTATCCCATCCACCCAATCAAACTACACCATTTCGCATTCTGCCACAAGTTGCCTTTAAAGTCAAGGGGAGGGAGCGGGAGAAAATATTTAAAACGACGTTTTTCAACCACCGCGGAAGATATAAAAGCATTACTCTGTGCCATCTAAAAATTAGTACAATGTCAAAAAATCATTTTCCACATTAAAAATTAGTCTTCGCAGGAAAATCATTGGTACAACACTTTCCCCTAATCAATGTTTTCTTCTGAGACTCGCAATATGGCCTTAAAATTGTTTATATATTTTTAATGAAAAATAAAACATTTTTCTTCTTTCTTCCTTAAAGAAAAAAAAAACTTTGTTGCTTGCTTTTTTTTAGCTAACGAAAAAGTTGAGGCCGAGAATTTCTTACGGTTTGTCTGAATGAGTTAGAAGATTTTTCTTTGGTGATAACTTTTTATATTGACTTCATCTTTTAGTTTTGTACGTGAAATGAAACAGCAGTGTAAATCAAAAATGGAGGCTGAGTTAATGCGTATTGTGTTAGCTTCTGCTGTATGTGATTTATTAACATAATTGCTTATGGTCAGAGTTCAAAAGAGAGTTTAAAAGAGATTTTAGAAGAGAGTTCAAAAAATATTTTAGAAGATATTTAGAAGAAAATTAAAAAAAAAAATAAGAGATTTTTTTTTAATGTGTAGCCTCTGTTTGACCGAGGCATAAAATAAGCCGAAGCTGGGTTGATATCCATCTCTCTCACCCATACAGATCTTGGTTGTGATATAAACCTTAAAAAATTAGGTTGTAATGATACTCCATCCTCCTTCCCTCACCCAGACAAGATGAGTTTCTTTAATTCCAAAATGCTAGGTTATTACATCTATGTGATTCGGTGTGAAAGTAGAGATTATGAGGTATGGTTTAACTTGTTATTCATTTTTGTTTTCGTTTCGGATATTTCTTTGTGTTGATAAATAAGTTAAGCATTTTTAATTCAAATATTTTAACTTGATACATAATAACAGTAAAATAGTAATAAAACGATTGAAATTTGCTTTTTTTTTGTCGTTGTGGGCGACAACTTTACGATGGTTGTTCTCCTTATGTTGATACTTTTCTTATGAAAACCGGTTCTCTTATTTTTATTTTTTATTTTTCTTGTTTTTGAAAGATTCCATTTCAAGTTCATGTTTTCATTTGCTGCTCACGATTTTTTTTTAGGTTGTTCCTATTGACCTTTACGCTTGTATTTGAATTCGAGGTTTTGTAATTTTCTTCTAAAATTTGAGATTGTTTATTGATTACTAAAAAATCCTTCTGTTAATTTTTTCAGCTCGATTTTCTGCATATTTTCAATGTCAGACCCAAAAAAATGAATTTGCGTAACTCAAAAAAATAATCTTAAACATCAAAGACATGAGCTATTTTTTGAAGGTCATCTAAAATCCAAATTATCTCATGAAACCTATTATTTGCCCCACCCATACATCCACTCTAAATACTTTGCATTTGTAAAACAATGTTTTTTGCCATTTTTAAACATCCACATTAAATAATGTGCACTTGTCCTAAAACGGTTTTTGCCCTTAAAATACTATACACTAAATGTTGTGCACACTCTTTGACAATGTATTTTGACCCTCTTTCACACTAAATCTTGTGATATCTGGCAATGTGAATTGCTACTCCACACTTCCTTACGAAATTTTGTGATTTGAAATTTTATTTGCCCTTGTTATTTATTCAAAATAAATACGACATTTTTTTTTGCCACTGGCATACATCTACGTCAAATGTCGTTTACTCTATCAAACAATGTTTCTGTCATACATCCACTCTATGTGTTGAGTACTTGTCTTACTATTATTTGCCCCACACACACCACCGACAATAAGCAATGTGCACTTGTCACACAATGGCTTTTGTCCTAATAATACTTCCACACTAAATGTTGTGCACACTTGTAACTCTGAGACCTCCATTGGTCCTCAAAGTAGGCAGCTCACAAGAAGCTTATCTAGATAGTGCCGACCCCAAGTTGATACAAAACCCAAATGACTAACACCTTGACAATCAAAATCCTAATACAGCTTCACCCTGATGATGTGTGCTCTGTTCTACCTTAGAATGCAAAGTTAGAATATGAGTTTTAAATAACATTTCCCACTTTAAATTTCCCTTAAAAATGCAGCCAATCTGGCAAGAAAAAACTCTGACCGACTACACCGCTGTGTAGTGCGGACTCCCTTGAGTACGCAGCAAAAAGAATTAGTGAAAATGGTCCAGTGAGTGGGTTGTAATTAAATGGCAAAGTTTGCCTATTTATGTAGGTGCTTTTTCGCAGAGAGGCGACTACTTACCAAAATTATTCTAAGTCATAAAACCCCTCTCTAAGCCTTGTAGTACTAAGGTACGCACAAATCGTAAGACTATCGTACAAGAAAGTACAGTTACCGTCGTACTTTCTGTACGGTCTATGTACGACATCGCCATAATGTGACATTTGTCACATCCAAAATTGTCATCTCGCGTTCCGAAGATCGCTTGATCCTTCGGATTTTGCCACGTGTCATCTAGAGTAGCGTGGCCCGAAAAACGCCTAGTCGCCCACTCCAAAATCCTGGCTCGTACCACAGCCGTTTGATAAAGACCGACATTCAAAATTGGCAGTTTAAGTAATTGCGCGGTATTTGTTTCACATTTGAAACATATGCGCGATATCCGTTTCGAGATAATCCGTAGTCCGTACAATACAAACTGTATCTATGTCCTACTATCCCGTTAAATGAATTAGTCTAAATGTTCATGTTTATATATATATCGTACTCTATATGTTATAGCACTAGTCGTAGAATACAAGATAAAGCTAGCGACTACTAGATTCTTGACGGACGGCAGGTACGAGGATCAAGTCCTGGAACCGTCAAGACACTTTTGGTAAACCTACCAAATACTTCAGCGTGTCTCTCTCTTTGGGTAGCATGGGGAGCCATGGCTCTGGCTTCCTCTCTAATCAAACTTTCAATGACTGCGACAAGTGTGGGGGTTTGGAGAGTGGTGCGAGAGGCTGGCTGCCTTTGCTGACTTCCTCTAATTAAATTTCCTTTATTCAGACCTAGAAAATTTATAAATTTCAACACTCCCTTTAATTTTCTAGTCTACTTTCCTTTCAACTCCTACCAAATACATTTTTCTTTTCTTTTTCTTCTTTCTTTTCTTCTCATAAATCTTTAAGAAAATAATCTCATATTCTAAAAGGTATGTTAAATGAGCTGAAATAAACACTGCATCTTGTTAATTACACATTTTATCAAGCATCCCACTTTTCATAAATCCGAACAAAGATTTTATCCACCTCATCTCTTTTCCATCCACACAAAATCCATTTTTCTTCTTGCAATTCAAACAGCCAGCCCCATCTCCAATTTGCAACACACACGAAGATGCTAACCCTTTTATAGGCACACCTTCATAGATGGCATCACTCCCATTATTGATGTCAAAACCTTTACCCCCCAAATTTATCCTTAAATCAAGAGTCCTCACTAAATTCTTTATAAAATCAACATCTCCCGAACACATATTTTTATCTATGATAATTCTGCATTTTTTGAACTTTCCTCACTCTCTCCCTTGGAACTATTTTCACTATCACTTTCTATTTTTATTCCCAAAATATATTTATCCCCTAAACCTTTAATTAAATATTCCTCTTCTGCCCTATTCTTAAACCCCCTCTAGATTTACTTCTCCCCATTCATCGAAATCCGTTGAAGTCCCCTTTTCCTACAAGTTTTTTGTTTCCAAAATATCTATAAAATTATCCTCATTATTATTATTTTTCTCCTTTTCAACTATAGATCTTAGATCTGACTTTCTCATTTCTAAGTCATACTTTTTACTCTCCTTGACATTTTATCATGTCTAACTCCCTCAAGTACCTCCCTTCCCTTTACTACTCTTATGCCTCTAAAAGCACACTGTTTCTTTCCTGGAATTTTTTTGTGCCTTTTCTCTCTTCCCCATATTACTGATGTGAAAAAGCTCCAAAATTTCTCCTCTTCCCCTACTTCCTCCTCATTCACATTCCAACTTCTAATTTCTTCCAAACAAAGACACTCCTCCATATAGTGATCGGGTTCCCTACAATAGAAGCAAACCCCTTTTTTCAAAGCTCCCCTCTCTTTTCCTCTCCCTCTCTTTCTACCAAAAATGTGATAAGGTTTACCTTTGTCTTTCTTCCTCTCATCACGCTTCTGCTCGTCACTGTTATTTCTTTCATCACGCTTCCGCTTGTCACCGCCGTTCATCTCATCACGCTTCAGCCAGTCAACAACAGTTGTTAGTGCATTCACCCTTTCACCTCCCCTACGAAGCTCCAAATTACTTTCTCTCACAAGAATTATCCCTTTGGTAATGCTCCATGTCCATGAAGAGCCATCCATTTGTCGAGCGTGCTTGAGTAACGTGAGGGAAGGGCCCAAAGCCCTGAGTCACCGGCATCGTAGTCCTGCAAATAACCCCCAAATGCGAATTCTTCCGAGAATGATGATCATGCCCAAGGTTGCCCACATCCCTCCCAAAGATATGCATGCAAAATAAGAGAGACGCTCCGGCATGGAATAGGGATGAGTGTAGGGGAAGGTGAAAATAATCCCCTTTACCTTCCTCCACACCTGGCCGAGAAAAGGGATTTTGGTCTCGGAATTTGGGCTGATATCCCAATTCCCGTGCTTCCTCTACGGGGAGTCGATTGCACTTGTTCCCTCAAAACCCACTGTCTTGATCTAAGGGGTTTCAGTTTACTCGAGAATGGTCACCCCAAAGCAAAGAGAACTCCAAATGAAGATATAAATGCACCACCACGTTGAAATATATATATAGGAAATAGGATTGGCTTTCCAGATTTAACAATATCACCTTGCCCTAGAAAAGGGAAAAAATGAAAGAGAATGTGAAATATAGTCAAGCAAGCTTAACGTACCCCAGCAATAAACGATGAGAATGAAAGAGAAAGACGACCCCTCTCCCGATAGTATCGTAAATAGGTATGGTGCTCCTTCAACCTTTGGTGTCTGCAGCTTGGAACCGACCAGACTCTTCTCGGTTTCAAATAACAAAAATTCAAAAAATCACCTAAAAAGCAGATAGTGCCAACTACCGGCCCGGACTGTGATTCCCACAAAAGACAGATCCAAAACCAAGATGGCAATATAGTCAAAACAAAACAGAGATTCTCCAAAAGAAGGTTTGTTGGAATTTCTGAGGGTTTTCACAAGAGACAGTACTGAAAAGCAACGTGTCTCGTTTGACCCCAAGTGCCTTATACATCAAAGTTTGTCAAATTGCAGGTCTAAAAGTGAAAGCTACGTTATTAACCTATGAGAGACAAGCAAATGTAATTCAACTGACATAAGACAAATAAATCCTTACTACACTCGGGGAAAAAAGTTATACTACGGACAGCGGCTAGATCCGCGGTCAGAAGTTATTATTTGGTCCACTATTATAAGACAAAGTCTTAAAAATGACACTAACTTGCCAGACTTTGACCTAACGTAATTAATGGACAAAAAATCAGCTAAGCCTCAGCTAAATTCCTACTAACGGCTAACAGCATAATCTAGATGCAAATCCGGAAATTTACGTGGCAATCCACAATATACCACCCACGAAGGCTGTCGGAAACTGGTCCCATGTGACGAAATTGCAATATTTGAAGCGGTAGAACTTGGTCATTCGACCTCCGTTAGACGCGAAATAAAATGCATTCCGCTCACTTTAGAAAATTTAAGGATCTCGTCCAGCTTGGTGCACTCACTCCTCCGTACTTTGAAGGCTGTAAAGGATATAATAGGCCAAGATCTCATTGGTGAAATACAGGTGTGCTTGAAAAGCACACAAGCTTGACATATTGCGCAAGTATTTATGACGACCATGATTGTAATCCGACTTAATCGGACGGCCACGAAGCATGCCAAGATCGCGGAATAGGTTTTCAGCGGTTTGCGGTCGACGCCACATCAATTGCCACATGGCACAATCACATTGGATTACAGCATCTCCGAGATTTACAGAAACAAATCAAAAAGTGACATGTGTTGACTTGTTGGCCATGTCGTACAATGGCCGTACAAAAAGTACACCGACACTTGTACCTTTATGTAGAATACAATATTATGATTGGTGTTGTATTTCCGTAGATAGAGTTTTAGAGAGAGATAAGACTTCGAAAAAATTGATAGATTGGACCCTCTCTCCCAAAGAGCTTTTGTACAAAAGGTCAACTTTGACCCTTCATAACTTACTGCTCAGGGAGCAAATTCAAAGATTCTTTTTGCTATAGACCTAGGAGAGTCTTGCCTTCAGAGGGGTGAAGGTGGTCAAAGTTTTTGTTTGTCAAGGTGACAATTATAATTGCTAAAACACAAAGGGGTCAGGGTTATCCTAGAGGCTTCCTATGAACTGCCTACTCTGAGGACCTATGGAGGTCTCAGAGTTACAGGTTATTGGCCCACCCTCTAGGGTGCCCATTTTCAATGGAACTGGCTTCATATACTAGGAAAGTATGATGACAAGAGCTCTATGTGAGAAACGATTTTTGGGAATAGTGAGTAGACGGGTGAGGAGTCCATCAAGTCTTGGGATCCCTCCAAGGTTTGGAGGAATCAGATTCACCAAATTGCAGATCCATCTTCAACGGAGGAGACAAAGGAAAGGGAGGTGGTGGACAAAGGAAAGAAGAAGGAGACGATCACATCTATAGCAACTGGTTCGGTATTCATGTCACCTATTTAGAGAAAAGAGGAGAATGATACACATACCTGGGACTTCTAAAATATGTTGGCAAAGCACTTCATCCTCCGCCATCTTACTCAAGGGCTTCCATCTCCTCATTTGCAGGTAGAGAGGGCATCCGATCTTTAGGTGACTCCCATAGAGATGTACCGAAGTGGTAAAATTCAGCAACAACAGTTGGCTGATCTGAAAATTAAGTAGTATGTATACAAAGGGGGAAAAATGTTGGATTTTTGCAATGAGCTTGCTACATTTTTCATGGAACTAGAGAGTGCTAGAAGAATATTTAGTGGAAAGGAAAATGTTAACTGTGTACTGATGAAGTTACTCGATGAGTTCGAGAACATAGTCCACCGTGTGCAAGACTTGGCGGACTCAAGGTGGATTTGGAATTCACTAGTATAGATGATTTTCGTTCGGGAGAATACGATTAAGATCCGAAGGGGAGAAAAGAGTGGGCAAGCCTTGGCAGCTGGGACCAATTAGAGGAACAATGATTCCAAGAAACAGGTTGGAAATTATCAAGGGGACGGGCAGAAAAATCAGACCGAGGAGTTCGGGCCAAAGAAATCGAAGGGTTTGTTCCATTTTTGTAAAAAACCAAGGCACTGTATGGCTGAGTGCACTAAGTAAACCGAGTTGCGGTTAAACGAGGGGCAGACCGGTGGACCCTCGAGAGGAAACAAAAAGGCCCTTGTGACACAGGTACATAAGGAGGAATCCGAGGACGAGGACGATGAACTTCTATTGGATGGGGAGTTGGAAGCAAAAAACGAGGTTGAAATTCCACGAAAGCAAAAATGTGCTTTTGGTGGATTGAAAGGTGAAGCTGGCTGGATTGTAGATTCAGGTGCATCCATGCACATGTGTAAAGATAAACACCTGCTCACAAAGATAAAAAAGATTCCCACCGTAGAGATAGAGTACGGGGATGGGAGGATAGTCACTACAACTCTTGTAGGTTTGGTAGATCTAAAAGTGTTAGTAGAAGGAAAGACATCCATAGTTACATTCCCTGATGTATTGTTTATTCCGGAGCTCAACAAAATCCTCATCCTTATGTTTGTATTAGATGATAAGGGTTTTGATACTAGCAATAGGTAAGGAGTCTTTTTACTGCTAGTTTTGGGGAGGAAGTTTATTTTACTGTTGAAAAAGGTAGCCAAAGGATGTTTAGGCTGATTTTAAGCAATGAAAAGAAAAAACTTTATTATGATGGTGTTCATGATATAATGTTGTGGCATAAGAGGCTTGGGCATGTAAATCTAGATAAGTTAAGAGAGATGAAAAAGAAGGGAGTAGTCGAAGTGATTTTAGTGGATGTACTCAAGGTAAAGCAAACTCGTTACCCTTCGCAAAAACTGCCACCTATAAGGGAGAAAAGATTCTAGATTTAGTACACATAGATATTTGGGGGCCAGCCAGAGTGCTATCACCCAAGGGGAAGAGATTAATGATGACTATCACCGATGATTGGTCTTAGTATTCTAGGGTTTATTTTTTGAAAAATAAGTTAGAGGCTCAGGAATGTTTTAAAAAATATAAAGCATGGAGTGAAAAACTCCATGAAACTTCAATCAAGAGAGTAAGGAGTGACAATGGTGGAGAGTATACCTCTAACCTGTTTGAGGATTTTCTGAGAGAAGATAGAGTGCAACACCAAAAGATAGTTCCTAAATATCTTGAGCACAATGGTGTAGCTGAAAGATTAAATAGAACACTGAATGATAGTGCTAGGAGTATGCTGTCAGATAAGAAGATAGGAAAGAAGTTTTGGGCCGAAGCAATGAAGTTTGCAAATTATCTCAAGAATAGAGTTCTTATTTCAACAATAAAAGGCCAAACACCCTATGAGAGATGGATTGGCCGAAAATCAGATGTTTCACACTTAAAGGTTTTTGGTAGTCAAGTGTTAAGTTTAGACAGAGATCGGTCATACTGAAAATTCGACCCAAAACGAAAACTAGGATATCTACTAGGATATGATGAAGATGTAAAAAGATATAGAGTCTGTGATCTCAAAAGAGAGGATATTATCCTTGTGAAGCATCTAGTTTTTATGGATGAAGGAAAATCTATAGATCCCTATAAGCATACAAAGACAGTCAGAATCAGATTTGAGTCAAAAAATTCAGATGACTTTGACCTTCCTAACTATCTAGGATTTTAAGAAGATAATGATATTGCAGGTACAGATGAGATCGAGAAGGGTACAGATGAGATCGAGAAGGATACAAACGTGAAACCCCTAGTATCAACTCCAACCGAAGCAGAAAACGTGGTAGAAATCGACCCGGAAGCAATGGATAGAGGAGAAGTAGAAACTGTTCAAAAGAATTCAAGAGAGCCAGCTATTCCGGCAACCGAGTTTGAGGGAGGAAGAAGAAGCAGCAAAAGACTGCAAGAGAGGCTAGTCAACAATAAGGTAACCAAAATGTCTCACCTTGATGAACCTCAAACTTACAATGAGGCAATGACTTGTCCAAAGAGAAACTGGTGGAAGACAACCATTAATGAGGAGTAAGCCTCAACTATGGAAGCCGATACATGGGAATTGGTGGATTGTCCTCGTGACAAGAAGCCAATTGGGTGTAAGTGGGTATTTAAGCTGAAACTCAACCGGGATAACACCGTTGAGCGCTACAAGGCTCGGTTAGTAGCAAAGGGATTTACCCAGAAAGTGGGAATTGACTACGAGGAGACTTTTGCTCCGGTCGTCAGGTTTCCTTCGGTTTCGGATACTTCTCAGTATAGCGGCATCAAAAGACATGGAAGTGCATCACATGGACATCAAGACGACTTTTCTACATGAAAAGTTGGAAGAGGAAATTTTTATGCACTAGCCCGAAGGATTTGTGGAGCAAGGGGAGGAAAGCAAGGTATGCTGATTGATCAAATCTTTGTATGGGCTGAAACATGCGCCCCGACAATGGAACAAAAAGCTCGATGAATTTCTTAGAGGTTTGGGATATATTCGGATCAGCTAATATCACTCAAATCATTTGTTTAAAGATCAGGAAAGAATTATTTTTATTGCAATTTATGTTGATGATTTGCTTGTTTTAAGCAAATCTATGTATAAAATAAATAAGTTGAAAAATGATCTAAAAGGAATATTTGAGATGAAAGATATGGGAGAAGCAAGATATATTTTGAGAATTTCGGTAGAGAGAGACAGAGATAGAAAAATAATAAGATTAACACAAAAAAAGGCCATTGTAAACATGTTAGAAAAATTCCAAATGGTTAAGGATAAAAGTTGTACCACTCCTATGGAATTAAAGAAGGGAAGTGAAGGGAGTGTGGAAGAGGGAGTTATAATCATAGATGATGAGGTAGGCGCGGAAGAGAATTTATATATATAGATCATCCTATATAGATAAGTAGTGGGGACCTTAAAATATTTCATGAATTTTACCCGTCCGGACATAGCCGCTGCGGTAGAAGTATTAAATAGGAGTTTGAATGCTCCCACTAAGAAAGATTGGGAGGCAGCTATGAGAGTGTTTAGATATCTCATAGGGACTAGGGATCTATGGTTGCATTTGGGTGGGAACAATACTGACATCACTAGTTGGAGTAATT
The DNA here is from genome assembly GCA_037447655.1 of Zygnema cylindricum. Taxonomy (NCBI): domain Eukaryota; kingdom Viridiplantae; phylum Streptophyta; class Zygnematophyceae; order Zygnematales; family Zygnemataceae; genus Zygnema; species Zygnema cylindricum. The sequence goes on from JBBHKE010002882.1 coordinate 387,555, forward strand.
GCAGCTATGGGGATACTTCTATGAGGAGATACACATCTAGATATGTATTGTATCTGGGTGATGGGGCTTGCTGTTGGAGCAACAAGCAGCAAAAAGTCATTGCTCAGTCCACCATGGAGGCTGAGTACAAAGCTTCTTGCTCTGCTGTCAAAGAATTAATGTGGGTGAAGTCTTTGCTTGGTGAGCTTGGTCATCTTAAGAGTGGTGTCCAAAAAGTGTTTTGTGTTAATCAGGCTGCCATTGCCATTTTTGCCAATAATAAACATCACTTTAAAGCCAAACACATGGACATAAGACTTAGCTTTGTTAGGGAGAAGGTAGAAAACAAGATAATCAGTTTGGAGTATAAACCAGATAGTGAAATGGTAGCAAATATGATCACCAAACTTGTGCCTTCCCCTAAACTAATTTTCTGCCGGAGAAGTGTTGTCTTAAAATAAATAGTGACTAGAAAAAAAAGGGAGTGTAGAAATTAAAGGTTATTTTAGTATTTTCTAGGTTTTCGAAAATGCGGAAAAGAAGTAGAGGCAGTGTGCCTCTAACACCTCTCTACAGCTCCCACATTTGTGGAAATCATTGAAAGTTGGAGAGGGAGATATAGCCATGGCCGCCTATACTATCCCAACAGGGACAGACATTAGGTTGGTAGATTTTACCAAAACAGATTTTGACAGACCGAAGATTTAAACTTGGTACTTGCCGTCCGTCAAGGACGTTGGTAGCTCGTTGACTTAGCCAATTAGTCTGAGATCAAAGTTAAAGGATATAAGGTTTGGTAGCTATTTAAATGTTAACACATAGGCTACATCATTTAACATGATATTTAGACATAGATATAATTTGTAATGTACGGCGTACAGAACATCCAAAACGGATACCGCGCATCTAGTTTCGAAGACGAAACAAATATTGCGCAAGTATTTATGACGGCCACGATCGTAATCCGGCTTAATCAGACGGCCACGAAGCATGCCAAGATCGCGGAATAGGTTTTCGGCGTTTTGCGGTCGACGTCACATCAATTGCCACGTTGCACAATCACATTGGATTACGGTATCTCCAAGATTTACAGAAACAAATCCAAAAGTGACATGTGTCGACTTGTTGGCCATGTCGTATAATGGCCGTACAAAAAGTATACCGGCACTTGTACCTTTATGTACAATACAGTATTATGATTGGTGCCGTACTTCAGTAGATAGTGTTTTAGAGAAAGATAGGACTTAGAAAACTTTGATAGATTGGACCCTCTCTCTTAGAGAGCTTCAGTACAAAAGGTCAACTTTGACCCTTCATAATTTACTGCTTAGGGAGCAAATTCAGAGATTCTTTTTGCTATAGACCAAGGGGAGTCTTGCCTTCACAGGGGTGTAGGTGGTCAGAATTTTGGTTTGTCAGGGTTGGAATTATACTTGCTGAAACAAAAAGGGGTCAGGGTTATCATAGATGCTTCGTGTGAGCTACCTACTCTGAGGACCTATAAAGGTCTTAGATTTGCGTAGGTGTTCCATTTTTTTTCTCCCATTTTCCCCCTTCCATGGCTATGATTTTCCCTTCACCTTTTATTATATGTGAAACCCGGTTGGTTTTCTAGGAAGCCCTGGATGAATCCTCGTAGTGAGTTCCACCAAAGCTCGGTGGCAACCACCTCACTTTTTCTGAAACAATTCCCCGTAAAAGCTTTTCGAAAAGCAATCCCTCCATCGTCATCTCCTAATAAGGAAGCTTATTCCATCAAACATAAGCACCCTAGATGGTGAGCCCATAACGTATAACTGTGAGACCTCCATTGGTCCTCAGAGTAGGCAACTCACAAGAAACTTATCTAGCTAGTTCCGACTCCAAGTTGATACAAAACCAAATGATTGACACCTCAAAGTCAAGTCCCCAATGCAATTTCACCCTTGTGAAATAAGACTTTGTGTGTGCTCAGTTCCACCTCAGAATGCAGAGTTAGAATATGAGTTTTGGATAACATTTCCCACTTTGAAGTTCCTTTAGAAATGCAGCCACCTTGGAAAGAAAAAACTTTGATTGACTACACGGATGTGTAGCATGGACTCCCTTGAGTCCACAGCAAAAAGAATCACTGAGATTGTGTACTGAGTGAGTTATAATTAAATCGCAAAGTTTGCCTATTTATATAGGTGCCCTTTGGAAGTAAGGGGGCTATCTACTAAAATTATTCTAAGTCCTAAAACCCCTCTCTAAGCCCCCTAGTACTAAGGTACGGACTAATCGTAAGATTGTACGGTACAAGAAAGTACATGTAGCGTAGTAATTTCTGTACGGTCCAGGTACGACATTGCTATAATGTGAGATATGTCACTTTCAGAATTGTCATCTTGCGTTCCGTAGATCCCGCGATCCCTTCGGATCATGCCACGTGTCATCCATAGTAGGATTGTGTGAAAACGCGAATTCGCCCACTCCAGAATCGTGGCTCGTACCACGGTTGTTTGATGAAGAATGACATTTAAAATTGGCCGTTTTAATAATTACGTGGTATTTGTTTCACATTTGAAACAAATACGCGATATCTGTTTCGAGATAATCCGTAGTCCGTACAATACAAACTGTATCTATGTCTTACTATCCTGTTTAATGATTTAGTCTAAATGTTCATGTTTATATATTTATCGTACCCTATATATTCTAGCACTGGTCCTAGAATACAAGATAAAGCTACCGGCTCCCATATTCTTGACGAACGGCAGGTACCAAGATCAAGTCCTGGGTTTGTCAAGACACATTTGGTAAACCTACGAAATACTACAGCTTGTCTCTCTCTTTGGGTTGCATCCGCAGCCATGGTCTGGCTTCCTCTCTAACCTTTAGTGATTGCGACAAGTGTGGGGGTATGGAGAGTGGGGCGAGAGGCATGTTGCCTTTCTTGACTTCCTCTTATTATATTTCTTTTATTTAGACCTAAAAAATACATACATTTCAATAACACTCTCTCATGATGTTATTTGACCATCTCACAACTACATTTTTTGACCATTGACAACGTCATTTGCTGTGAAAGATATCCACATGAACATTGTGTACTGTCTAACCATTTAATTCGCTACTCTTTATTATCCACACTAAATACAATAATGTTTGTTAACACTCCATTATATCCACGCCAATGTGTTTTCCTCCTCTTTTGCATCCACAGTAATTTGCCGTGCATTCTTTTTTTCCCCTCACACATCCCACTAAATGTTGTTTACGCTGTTTGACAATGGTATTTGCTTCTCTGCTACTTCCGCACTAAATACTATGTATGGCTGTCTTCGTAATTGGACATAACAAAAATTGTAAGTCAGTCAATTTAATGTGGCTTTTCAATTAAAATAGAAATAGAAAAAAATAGTTAAGGATAAATGGGTAAAAAATAGAAGGAAAAAAACTAGTCGCATTCTCATAATTGTAAGAAAAGTGCAAGTGCAGAGTCAACATTCTCATAATTGTAAGAAAAGTGCAGGTGCAGAGTCAACAGAGAAAGATAGAGCGGAAATGGGTGGAAGGAGGAGGAGGGAGAGGAGGGAGATGGAGTGTAAAGGAGTGGGGGAGGGGGGAGGTCGAAAGAGGCGGGGAGAGGAAAGGAGGGAGAAGAAGCTATAATATACTTTGTATTCCCCTAATATTTAATGTAGAGTAGATGTTATTTTTAGCTAAATAGAACTAATTAGTAAATTGCAACTAGTTACTTCATAGATTTTTACACCTATTATGTCACCTCCCAATTTAGGGTTAGCAATTAAACTGAAACTATATATATAGTTATGTAAATAATTATGATTATGTATATATGATATGCACATATGTTAATTTTCAAATTTATAGATGTGTGAATTTTGACAGTTAACAAAAAAAAATATATGCCCTTTATAATTGTGGTGATAGGGAGGGAAGATACTTGAAAAAGCACCAGCAACACAACTTTGGCGGCATAAATGGAGGTTGGCACAATTCTTCGGGTGACCGCAGGTGCGCGAGCCAAAAGACGTTGGGAAGAATACATCAAATGCGCGAAGAAAAAACAAATATATGCAAGGGCCAAAAGAAATATTTTCCATTCATGGCGGCCAAACAAGAAAGGCAAACGCAAAGGCACGTAGTATAGCCATGGCTGTAAAACTGTACGTTTACGATGTCACAAAGATACACGAGACATACCAAACTGTCACAAGCATTGTCGAGATATAGAATTGTGACAAACTAAAGTAACAATTTCGAGTGATCACATAAAGACACCTGAATTCCAATTCCGCCGGATCCGGGCTAAAAAACAAAGTAAGTTCGCTAAGTTACAAGTACATGGGGACGTACCCTTACTCGCGACCTGATTATAATTAAAATAATACCTTATTGACGAATAAGAAACCAGGATTGCCCGTGTTAAACGTTTTCGATTTTTTTTGCACGAGGGAGCGTAGACGCTTTATTTTTCCTAGCACGTCAAGCGCATGTACAAAAAAAATATCGTTGGTGGTCTCCGACCTCCACTTTTATTTCATGGGTCCTTAGCAAAAGTATATGTTGTTCTCGTCTCTCCCCCTCCTTCTCACTCGACCGCTCCTCTTTCTCTCTTCTCTAACCCTTGCTTTTGATTTGATAGGCGTCATCTTGAAGGCCATGTTGTACTATAGGCGTACAAAAAGTACATCGGCCACTGTACTTTTTTGTACTATACAGTGTTCCTATTGGACTAAGCTTTAGTAGTAGATAGACATGAGTAGATAGAATATGACTTATTGAAATTTAGATACCTCTCTTTAAGAGAGCTTATAATTATAAAGGTCAACTTCGACCAGCCATAACTTACTACTCAGGGGAACAAATTCAATGATTATTTTTTGTGTTTAGCTCAGGTGAGTCGGGTCCTTACTGGGGTGAGGGTGGTCAAGATATTTGTGTGCGTGGGTGGCACTTATTGAGTGGGAAAGTCAAAAGGGCAAATATTATCCTAGAGGCTTTACAGAGGCTGCTTATTGTGTGGGTCAATAAAGACCACAAAATTTCAGGTTATGGGCCCACCCTCTAGGGTGCCCATATTTGATGGATCGGAATTTTTTTATTAGGAAATGATGATGGAGGGGGAAATTTTTGAGAATCATCTATGGGGCATAGTGTCTGGACATATCCGTTGTCCACCTCCACCTGGGTTTGGAGGCACACGCTTCTCTGGCTTCTCCACTACCTCAGCTGCTAGAATCCACCACCTTAGCTGCTAGAACAGCAGCCACCATCACCTATGACGATGACGAGGAAGGGGAGGATATTGTCATGGAAGGAGAAAAGAGAGGAGTTGCACCTCGAGTGACACTGTTGCCAAAGACGATACCGGTAGCAGCACCACCAGCAACGGCGACACTAGGTCATACTGAGCAGTCAGAATATGAAAAGTGGAACTATAACGACAAGGTTACCAAACTCTTAATTCTCAAAAGTTTTGTGAAGTGTATTGCTATTCCCCTTATGCATGTCACGTCTTCATTTCAGATTTGGATATCACTAGTTAACAAATATAAGAGTGGATCTTTGCAGCAGCAACAGTTGGCAAAAAATAAGATTACAGCCTATACTTGTAAGGGAGGAAGCATGAACAATTATTGCAATGATTTAGGAGCATTATTTAAAGAGCTAGAAAGTGCAGGTACTCATGGTCTGAGAGACTAAGAGTAAACACCATGATGATGAAGTTACTTGAAGAGTTTGAGAATATCATTAACCGGTTGCAGGATACATAAGATAGTAATTGGAACTAGGATGATACAGTGGGAATGATTTTAGTAAAAGAAAGCACCATAGAACTGAGGAAAGGGAGTCTAAGTGTTCAAGCATTGGGTGCAAGATCTGATTAGCGGAAGCGTGATGAGGAGAAAGGGAAAGATCCCTATCAAAACTTTGGAGGAAGAGGACAAAGAGGTGGCTGATTTTATCAACAGGGGAGAGGAACCCCTCGAGGAGGACTATGCCATTTCTTCAAGAAACCAGGACACTATATGGCAAATTGTGTCAAACTTGCAAATCTCCAATTGAAATATGAACAAGGAACCTCAAGGGTTGGAGGAAAGAAAAATACCTTGTTGACTCAAGTTCATAATGAGGAAAAGAAGGATGCGACCGAACTGGTAAAGAGATTGAGGAGCTTCTTCTTAATCCGAAAACCACTGAGAAGCATGTCGATATTCCACGGAGACAAAAGTGAGGTTTCGGAGGTAAAAGAGATCCACCAAAAGATGGGTGGATCATAAACGCAGGATCCTCAATGCATATGTGTAAGGATAAGAGGTGGTTTACTAAACTAAGGAAGATCCCAACAGTTGAGATAGAGTAGGGAGAAGTTAGAGTAGAAACCACTAGTCTTGTCGGATCTGTTGACTTAAAGGTTCTAGTTGATGGAAAAGCCTCAATTATAACTTTCTTAGATTTTCTTTACATTCCACAGTTTAGCAAAAACCTAGTCTCTACAGCTGTCATAAATAAAAAAGAGTTTGAAACACGAGTTAAGAAATGAATTTTCACACTCAGTTTTGATAATGAGGTCTATTTCATAACTGAGAAGGGTAGTCAAGGAATGTTTAGAATTCTACTTTGTAATGAAAAGATTGTTTTTTTCTCGTGTGCAAGTGATATGATGCTTTGGCACAAAAGGTTGGGGAATGTGCATCTAGAGAGATTAAAGAAAATGAAGAAAAAAAGAATAGTGGATGGTATTACCTTTGAGGATGTTGAGACCTCAGATGATTGCGGTGGATGACTCAAAGGAAGATTCACAGACTTCCATTCCCAAAGGCAACCACTTTTAGGAGAGAGAAAGTATTGGATCTAATTCACACTGATGTTTGGGGACCTGCTAGGTATACTTCACACGGAGGGAAGAGATGGATCACGGAGGGAAGAGATGGATGCTAACCATCACATATGATTGGTCTAGATACACTAAGGTATACTTTCTCAGATATAAGTCAGAGGTATTGAGATGTTTCAAATAATACAAAGTACGGAGTGAAAAATTACAGGAAACCTCAATATAAGAGATACGCCGTGATAATGGGAAAGAATACACCTTAAGGGAATTTGAGGAATTTTTTAAAGAAGAAGGAATTGAACATGAGAAAACCGTTCATTATAATCCTCAACAAAATGGAGTAGCAGAAAGAGTTAATAGAACTTTAGGGGATATGTCCAGAAGTATGAAATTTGGATAAGAGGATAGGATTGCAATTTTGGGCCGAATCAATGAATTATGCTAACTTCATCAAAAATAGAATCCTAACTTCGACAAATAAGGAGGAAACTCCGTACGAAAGGTGGACAAAAAGAAAGCCAGATTTGTCTAGTTTGAGAGTGTTCGGAAGTCAAGTCTACAGTTTGGATTCCAATAAGACTAAATGAAAACTTGAGGGAACAGGGAAACCAAGATATCTTGTAGGATATGATGAGAGCATAAAAGGATTCCGAGTGAATGACTTGAAAAAGAGAGATATCATTTTGGTAAAACACAGTGTTGATGAATGAAGTAAAGTCTACTGATCCATTCAAATATAATAAGAAAGTAAAAATCAGATTTGAACCGGATCAGTTTTCTGACCTTGCTTTTGGAAATGAAGAAAAAGAGGGGGAAAAAGAAAAATCTGCAGATCTACTGAAGGAGAAGGAGGAAAGAACAACAACCAAGGTAACACCACAATATAAAGAGGAAACTGATGAGGAGGATTTTTTTTTCTTTTTTTTGAATATTTTTGGTCAATTTTTGATGGCATATCGAATGATAAAAGATAAGGAAAAGAAATCGGGAAGCCATGGCGGAAAGTTTACGTACTAGTGACGTCACAAGGTAGCATGACTTCGCTATATCACAAAACCCTAAAAATGTACAATGTCACAAAAACCTCTACATCTACAACCATCACCATTTGTCCATTGTTTGTTGGCGTCTAAGAGCGTCGCAAGATATTGGCGCCGTCTATAACTGTCGCATATTTGAATTAATGAAGGCATAAGTAACGATTAACATAGGAACACTTTGAAAAGTACACCGTAAAATCTGCGCTTAAATCCAAAGTAACATTTGGAAGTTTCGGTTACATAGGCACACACTTTTATTTGTTTTTTTTTTACCTCTTTTGGTCACTTATGGCACTATCTTATGTGATAAAGTTAGGGTTTTTTCTATCGTTTCCCTCCAAAACTTAGCCGGAAACGAGAAAAACCGCAGCCGCACCAAAAAAAATGAAACTATCAAAGTACAATTTGCGCTAATTTGAAAACTTAGATGTACTACAAATTGTTGTCTAGCGCATTTCAGCCCACTTTTGCGTCCATTTAGCTCATCTTCAAACTTCTACTCAAATCACCTTCGGAGGTGATTTTCACTAAATTTTTATGATGTGAACGAATTGGAAGATGTTGTCACACGTTTCCGAAGGTTTTTGAAAACTTTTCCATGCGGAGTACAAAAACAAAAATCCTTTGCACGTTTACAACCTGTGCGTACTTTTCTCAGTGCTGTTTTTTTTAGTACAAAGGTTGGGAGGGGTCTCGACCAAGGGATGCCATTTCCTCAAAAGCGAAGTCTGTGAAGGCGCCTCTTTCTCCCTCTATGTCCCATTATCGCGTCTATCTCACAATTTTTGCAATGAAAAACGATAATAATGGTATCAAATAAATAACCTTTGAAAAATATTACTTTTGATTGTCTTTGGGCGTATTTTGATGGCAAATAGAGTGAGAAATGACGAATAAAAAATTGGGAAACCATGGTGGAAAGTTTTGGAATGAGTGACGTCGACCCTATCATAAGTGAGTGTGATGTCAAAATATCATAAACCTCAAACATCTAGAATGTCACATGAAACCACTATACAGTAGACGCCTACAAGCGTCGCTATTTTATAAACGTTATTGATTATCGCAAGTTTTATAGCCATCTACAATCGTCACGAATTACACTCGCGTCTAAATCCGTAATAATAACATGTCACGATTTTATTATGTTATTTCAAAATACTGTGAAATTAATACGGGAAATCTTCGCTAGAAAAAAAACAAAGTAACAAGACTAAGTTTCAGTTACATATGAAAGTGCCCTTAAAGATAATAATTCCTATATCTTTTGAAATATAAATCCGATTACTATAATTCTTTCATGTAAGATATTAAGTACGACTGGTGCAAAGAAAAACAACCGCAAAGAACATTATGTGCACTGTCGGATTCGAACAGACGATATTGATTCAAAATATACGAGTTGATGGTCCACGTGATGGCAAGCATCCCGTAATCGCTCTTTTGACAACTTATGCCACAAAAGGCGACAAGTTCACACATTGCAAGTCTTCGAGGTCAGCATAGGGAGACGAGAAAAATTCACGACGTCAGACATGGAAGGTACATCGATTTCATTGGTGTCATACAGAAGCCGTACAAAATGTACCGTGGCTAGTTAACATTGTGTTCTGCACATTGTACGTTATAGTATTTTGATTGGTAGATAGGTCATTAGATAGGGGTTGTGAGTAGGAATTTAGAACTTAGGAATTTTTCTAGTACCTCTCTCTCTGAGAGCTTGTGTATATATTTGCTGATTTTGATCAACCAGAACATTCAGCTCGCTTGATCGTGTTTATCGATTCTTTTTGCGGCGGACAGAAGGGAGTCCTCCTTTCACTTAGGTGATGTTGGTTAGAATTATTGATTGCTTGGGTGGAAGCTATTCTTTTTCAAACCAAAGTGGGTCCGGGCAATCCTAGAGGCTTAGGTTGAGTTTTGCATTTTAGGAGGCTATAGAGCCCCCAGAATTTTAGTGAGTTTCAATGAATATCCTCCTTCAAAGATTTTTGCTTAGCCTTTGGTGGATTTGCATCCACTTTTCTGGAAGCACATTGGCTATGTAGCGTGTAAGGTTATCGTCGCTTGTCTATCGTGGATCACATCATACTTTTTATTGGTGTACAAATTGTAGCTGTTTAATGTGTGGCTAGTGTTACGAGATTAGCCACAAACTAAATATGTTGACCTATTGCTTTGATGATGCTTAAAAGAAAAATAATGGATAGTCAATGTTTAAGCCTATAAGCTTGAAGAATCTTGGCAAATCTCAAGTAAACATGTTTCATTCAAGTAATAGAAGAAGTGGGATGGAATGGTTTGGAAATGTCTGACATTGAATAGACAACCTTTTTTTCTAGGTAATGGAGGCGAGTCATTATTTTAGGAAATTTAGGCCATGGCTTTTCTATTTTGCTTTTTTTTGTTTTTACTATCTCGACGTGTTAACAATTTAATTTCGTGCATACTCTGGGTATGTTTACTCGCCAAAATTTTAGGTGTACCCCCCCTCGTGCATTAATGTTCATGTTTGTGTGAGACGTGCAGAAACATTTTCGTATTCATTAGTGTGGGTTTACTTTTACTACAATTTGTTCTCGTCGCTGTTTACTTTAGAGTTTGAAGATGAGGTGGCAAGACTAAACAGTCGGTTGAAAAGGCGAAGACGTCAAACTCAAGTACTTACTAAAGTTTCAAGATCATTTAAATTGTATTTTGTTTTGGACAATTTAGAACACTTTCCCATGTAACCGAAATTAGTTTTGAGACTTTGTTTTTTAGCGAAGATTTTATTAATTGCTTTGAAAGCGTTCTACTGTAACAAAATGAAATCATTACTTTAAATTGTGACAAATGTAGACGTGGGTATAATTTTTGAAGGTTGTAGCCGACTACATTATTTGCGATAATTGATGAAGTTTACAAAATAACGACAGTTGTAGGTAGGTATTACACTTAAGTTTCTAGCGACATGGTAGATGTTTAAGGTTTGTGATATTTTGATGTTACACTCACTAATCATAGTGCCGACGTCACTTATTTTTAAGCTTTTTGACATGTTTTCCCGATTTTGTTTTTTCCTTCATTTTCACTCTACTTGCCATTAAAATACATCTAAAGATATTCAAAAATAATATTTTTCGGAGATCTTTCATTTGATACTATTATTGCATTTTTTTATTGGTATAATTGTGAGATAAACACGATAATGGGAGAGGGAGAAAGAAAGAGTCGCCTTCACAGACCTCTATTTTGTGAAATTACATCCATTGCTCAAGGCCCCTGCACAACTCTTACACGGAAAAAAGTGAGCGGAAAAAAGAACATACAAGTTGGAAACGTGCTCTGGGTTGTTGTTTTGGTACTCCGCGTGGAATTATTTTCAAAAACCTCCAATGCGTGAGACGAATGTTAAAATTAATGGTTCTTTTAGTATTTTCTAGGTCTTAACATGTAAAATAAAATGCAGAAAAAAGAAGCTGAGGCATTTTGCCTCTAACTCCTCACTTCAGCTCCCACACTTGTCTTATTCACAAAGGTTAAACAAGGAGCTAGAGCCATGGCTGCCTATGTTGCCTAGAGAGAGAGATACAAGTAGTAGATTTTGATTGGTTTATCGAAATGTATTCGACGGACCCTAGATTTGATCTTGGTACTTATCGTCTGTTAAGTAAGCAGTAGCCGTTAGCTTTATCTTATAGTCTATGATTAGTACTGAGATATATAAGGTTTGATAAGTATTTAAAGATGGACGTATACATAAATTTATTTAACAGCATGAATAGACTTCTAACATAGACATAGTTAGAATAAACGTACGGCTTACGGTACTTTACGAAATAAATACCTCGCATTTATTTCGACGGCGAAAAAAATATCGCGCATTGATTTTTGACGCCCAGAATTAAAAGCCGGTATAAGTGCCAAGATTGCAGAATAAGTGCCGTGGCGGTTGCGGTCTCCGCCATGTCAAGCGCCACGTGGCACGACATCATTGGCTTGTGGCATCTCCGGAAAATATGTGAACTAATCCGGATATGGCTAGCGTCAACATTTCAACAATTCCGTAAGATGGCTATACAGAATGCACCTCCACACTTTTACCTTTCTGTCGACATAATCTTTTGATTAGTGCCGTACTCTAGTAGTTGAGGGTTTAGAGAGGGATATAGGACTTAGAAAATTTGGTAGGTAGCTGCCTCTCTCCAAGAGTGCTTCTATACAAAATGTCAACTTTGACCCTTCATAACTTATTGCTCAGGTGAGCCAATTCAGAGATTTTTTTTTGCAATTGACTCGAAGGAGTCCTTCTTTCACACGGGTGAAGACGGTCAAAGTGTTTGTTTTTCAAGGTGGCAGTTAAAATTTTCCAAAAAAAAAGGGGTCAGGGTTATCCTAGTGGCTTCGTGTGAGCTTCCTATTTTTAGAACCTATGGAGGTCTTAGAATTTCAAGTTATGGGCCCAACCTCTACAATGCCCATCATCAATGAAACTGACTTCATATACTAGAAGAGTATGATGACAGGATCTTTATATGAGAAAAGGTTTTGGGGAATAGAGAATGGGCAGGTGAGGAGTCCATCCGGTTTTGGCATTCTTCCTAGGTTTCGATGAAGCAGATTCACCAGAGATGCAGATCCATCTGTAATGGAGGAGACAAAGGAAAGGGAGGTGGTGGACAAAGAAAACGAGAAGGAGACGATCACACCTAAAGCAATCAGTTCAGCATTCATGTCATGTATTCCGAGTAACGAGAAAAATGATACTGATACCTAGGACTACAACAATATGGCGGCAAAGTACTTCACCTTCCACCATCTAACTAAAGGGCTTGCATCTTTTTATTTTAAAGTAGAGAGGGCATTCGATCTTTGGGTGACTCTTATAGAGATTTACTGAAGTGGTACGATTCAGCAACAGCAGTTGGCTGATTAAAAAATAAATGCATATATATATAAGAGGAGGACGATATTAGAATTTTTGTAATGAGCTCGCAACACTTTTCATTGAGCTAGAGAGTGCTAGAAAAATAGAAACTGAAAAGGAAAAGGTTAACTGCTTGCTCATGAAGTTACAAGATGTGTTCGAGAATATAGTCAAACGTGTGCCGGACTTGCCGGACTTAAGGTAGATATCGAATTTAGTGGTAGGGATGATTCTCGTTTGGGAGAATATGATTTAGATCCGAAGTGGAGGAAAGAGTGGGCAAGCCATGACAGCTAAGACCAGTTCGAGGAGTAGAGATTCTAGAAAACTTGTCAGAAACTATGGAGGTGGGGGCCAAAAAATCAGACCGATGAGTTTGGACCCAGGGTTCCCAAGGGATTGTGTCAATTTTGTAAAAAACTAGGGCACTATATGGCAAATGCACCAAGCTAACCGAACTTTGGTTAAAGGAGGGGCAGATCGGTGAACCTCCAAGAGGAATGAAAATGGCCCTGTGACACAAGTACATGAGGAGGAATCCGAGGACGAGCACGATGAGCTTTTGTTGGATGAGGAGTTCGAGGAGAAGACCGAGGTGAAAATTCCTCAAAAGCAGAAATGTGATTTCGGAGGATTAAAAGATGAACAAGGTTGGATTATGGATTCAGGTTCCTCCATGCACATGTGTATGGACAAACATCTTTTCACTAAGATGAGAAAGATCCCCACCATAGAGATAAAGTATGGGGATAGGGGGGTACTCACCACTAGTTTGATAGGATCGGTAGATCTAAAAGTCTTAGTTGAAGAAAAGAAATCCACTGTGACATTCTCTGACGTGTTGTTTATTCCAGAGTCAAACAAAACCCTCATCTCAACGTCTGTGTTAGATGATAAGTGTTGTAAGACTAACAGTAGGAAGGGAACCTTCACTTCTAGCTTTGAGGAGGAATTTTATTTCACTGCTGAAAAAGGTAGCCAAGGGATATTTAGGCAGATTTTAAGCACTCAAAAGAAGAAATTTTACTATGTTGGTGTTCATGATATTATGTTGTGGCATAAGAGGCTTGGACATGTGCATTTAGATAAATTGAAAGAAATGAAAAAGATGAGAATAGTGGAAGGAATTCACTTTGGAGAAAGTGAAAACCTAAGTGACTGTAATGGTTGTACACAAGGTAAGGCACACAAGATACCTTTCCCTAAGGAAGCCACTTATAAAGGATGAAAAGTTATAGACTTGGTACATATTGATATTTGGGGATCGGCCAAAGTGCTTTCTCCCGAAGGTAAGAGAATTATGATGACAATCATTAACTATTGGTCTCGGTATTCTAGAGTGTATTTTTTGAAAAAAAAATCAATTGGTCTTGGTTGTCTAGAGTGTATTTTTTGAAAAATAAACCAGAGGGCCCACAGATTATTAAGGAATATAAAGCGAGGAGTGAAAAATTCCATAAAACCGCCATTAAGAGAGGAAAGAGTGATAATAGTAGAGAGTATACCTCCTATCAGTATGAGAATTTTCTTAGACAAGATGGAGTGCAACATCAAAAGACAATCCTTGAAAATCCTGAGCACAATGGTGTAGCAGAGAGGTTATATAAGACACTAAGTGAGAGTGCCAGAAGTATGTTGTCGGAAAAAAGATGGGAAAGAGATTCTAGGCGGAAGCTATCTCAAAAACAGAGTTCTTACTTCGGTAGTAAAAGGCCAAACACCTTATGAGAGTTGGATCGGCATAAAACCAGATGTTTCACACCTAAAGGTTTTCCGTAGTCAAATGTTCAGTCTAGAGACAGATCAGTCAAACTGGATGTTAGATGCGAAAGGAAAACCATGATATCTGCTAGGATATGATAAAGATGTAAAGGGATATAGAGTCTATGATCTTAAAAGCGAAGATATAATCCTAGTGAAGCATCTATAATAAAAGTGAAGTATTACTATAATGTTATGAATCGAATCTTGATCTTGTTCAACATCTCCACCATTTTACCTGTATAAGAATAATAATAATAGCTTAAGTTTTGAAAAAATATACAAAATAAAGGGTACTAGTTGCTAAGAAGAAGTGGGAGTTAATGCACCACTTCAAAAATTCTATTTTATTTAATCAAAATTCTCGAAATTATATTGATGATTTATAAAAATTATAAATAATATCAACTACCCAAAATTACCAAACATTTTCTTGAAATATACCTCTTCATATTTGTTTGAAATCCCTAAAAAAAATTTAAGAACATGATACAATAACCTCGATAAAAATAAAACAAAAAAAACAAAAGGCAACAGGTTATTATGCACGAGGAGGCCTTTAATAACCACAAATCTAAAGAAAAGGGTGTTTTCCCCCACCCTTTAATTATGTTGAAGTAAAAATGGGGGTCGACGTTAAAAAGTTGTAAAAAGAGGACGACGAGGGGGTGGGAATCTAGAGGCGGGGGGGGATTTACAAGGGGGTGGGGATCTAGAGGAGGGAGGAGATCCCAAACGGAGAGGGGGAGGTCAATTTTGGGGGGTGGGAGAAGTGTGAGGCGAGGGTCCTAACACTGAGAGGAAAAACATTATCAATAGTTAGTAGTTATTTTTATTCATTTTAAGTTAAAATCTCTGTTTCATAATAAAAACTTTGAATAAAACAAACACAAGACTTGACGCTGATAGGAAAAACATTATTAATAGTTAGTAGTTCTTTTTATTCTTTTTTTGTTAAAATCTTTGTTTCATTATAAAAACTTTGAATAAAACAAGCACAAGACTTAACAGAGTAGACGACCTCACAAACTTGACCTGTAAAAATAATTCTATTTATACCCTTCCATCATATATATATATATATGAATATACTTCAAATATACATTTATATATATAATGAATTGATATCATATATATATATAAATATATTTATATGTATTTTATATATGCATATATATCTGGTGTATATATATAACTATACATATGTATATAGTGTATATATATCCTTATATATGCATATGCACACATATATATGTATGTGTAAATACATATGTAAATACACATATCTACATGTATCTATATATATAAACACGTATATATATATATAGAAATATACATATACATATATATGTATATTCATCATATCATAATCATAGTAATTCGATGATACATACATTACAAAAACAATAAATTGAAACATTTTGCATAAATGTAAGAACCACTTCAGGTTTGTAACAAACATCATTAAACAACAAGGTTCCTTTGGAATAAGGCTCACATTTGCAAATGTACTTGTTCTTTGATTTGTTATAGCCTTTTTTGCATGTACCTATGGGCGTTTTTCTGTTCGTTCCATTGCAACAGGTACCGCCTCCCCCACATGGCCCTCCCACTTGTGTCGCGTTACAAAATGCCTTACATTTGATTATTTTGCGTTGACTTTGAGGAGAACAACCTTTGGGGAGAAATGAGTTGAAAAGGCAATTGTTTGCCAATTCTTTACATTTTGGGTGTCCGTTACTTGTCAAAACTGGTCCCACAAAGTAGTTGTATGAAATATTTCTGGTGCATGTGGATAAACGAGGAAAATCTTAACTTCACGATTGGTACGAAAGATGGGAGTGTATATCGTGAAGCTTTAAGAGTTTTTTTTGGGTCAAGTGATTTTAACATATTCAACGCACGCTTTAGTTTGAAAGAATTTGACATATTAAATAAATTTTCAAATCAGTCAATTTAATAATGTTTGGTCCGCTTGATTTTTTTTTTTTTATTAGCAACTACCTTTCTCTCTAGTTTTTTTTTTTACAGAATATACTGTGGATTCTACAACTATTCCACAATTTTATTTTTTTTCTTTTTTTCCCCTTTTTTACTTTTTTCCTTTTTTCCACTATATTTTTTAGTCCACAATTGATATTTATAGCATTCATTAGTGTGGATCACCTTGATTCTGGATCTTATCTAGTCTTAACAAATTAAAATTAATATCTTTGCATATAGACTTTCTATTTTCAATTAAAACTAACAATAGTAAAAAAAAAAAGTTATTAATTTCCATGGTTGTGTTATGGGAGTAGAGGAGGGGTTTTCGTTTCGGTCTATGCTGCTTTCTTCCTTTTTATTTCTAGCGATAATTTTTTAAATTTTACCCTACCTTAACTTGGAAGTCTAAACCGTTTATACCACTTTAAGAAACATTGATAGATTTGTTCATTATGCATACTTTACCCTAATGAACGTGACTATCTACAATGTCTATTTTATCCAAGAGAGCATATGAAGAAATGTAGCAAAGTTTATTGAAAAAAATAGAAACACTAACATAGAAAAAATAAAATTGTGCCAACATCCACATATTCATACAAAACCCTGTTATGTCTTTAGCCCCAAATCACAGACATTGTAAAACGAACAATTCGCTTTGGTTAAACTTTAGTCTTACAATAAGCTGGGAGATTTCAATTAACTGATGGACGCTCGAATGCTTCCACTCAACTAGTTATAAAGTAGATCTCTAAAACACCGACACCCCCCAAAATGCCTTCTAGTTAGTATGGAATAAAAATGATACAATGAAATAGAGGACTAGAAGAGTCATAAAACAAAAACAGGGACTAGAAAGTGATACAAAAAATAGAGGACTAGATGATGAATAGAGGACTAGAAGATGAACTTAGGATTAGAAGATGATGCAGTAGAGGGTTAGAAGATGATGCAGTAGAGGGTTAGAAGATGATAGAACAAAATAAGGATGAGCAAGATATCTAGGTAAGCACATAATAAGTGTTTTATCCAACATTATGATAGGATCTCACACAAAAATCAGAGTGCAAGACTACAGCGGAAGCATTCACATAATTCACAGGAGAACGAACTGTCCACAAAAGCCAATATATTTCATAGACATTTTCTCCCATAAAAGATTAACTTCCTACTCCCTCTAAGCTGCAGTATATTATACATTTATTGTTACGTCACTACTTCAAACTACAAATCATACAGTGCGCACTAATTGCGTACAAGTCAAAACGTGTCAACAACGAAACACAAAGAACTCCGGGTACAACTCACAGGTACAGTCAAAACCAACTAAAGACAAAACGAACCTACATATCATACACACCAAACGAAACATAAACTGGTCGTCGTCAAACTGAATCACCCCGAAACCACAAAACTACAATGCACTACACAACCAAATAAAACCACCCGAGACCACTAACTTAACGTAATGACAAAGTAGCCAACCGCGCGACAGACCGCGACGACCAACTACAACTTTGATTGAAAAAGAAAAACTAGGAGGCCATGCGAAAGACTGCGACGGCCGATAAGAAACTTTGGCTTAACAATCCCCCTCTCAAACTTGTAATCATCACATCAAACCTAATTAAGGTCTCCCCCTCAAATGTACATCATGAGCCGCGACATTTGTCAACATATCCCTGGCTTCCTCCAACGTCGAAACATACATAAACTCAACTTCCTTTGCTGTGATAAAATCGCGTACGAAGTGCCACTGAATCCTAATATGTTTTTTCCTTTTGTGAAAGACAGGATTCTTCACCAATGCCATCGAACTCATTCTGTCAGAAAATATTTTGATACAGCCAATTGAAATCCCCAATTCTCCAAGTAGTTACTTAATCCAAATCGACGCCTTAGACGTATGACACGCAGCCATATACTCTTCTTCGGTTGAACTTAATGCGACAGTTGGCTGGAGTTGCGAACTCTAAGAAATTGTCGCGCCACCAAAGACAAAAGCATATCTAGACGTTGACTTTCCTGTATCAAAATATCTACCCCAATCTGTGTCACAATATCCCACGCGCTCCAAAGATGTTCGTCTAGATTGAAATAATAAGCCAATCCTGACCGTACCTACAAGGTAACGAAATATCTTTTTCACGGCCTCCCAATGAATCCTTTTAGGAGCCTGACAAAATCAGCTCACAAAATAAACTACGGCTGAAATATCTGGTCGCTTGGCCACTCTTAAATACATTAAACTTCCAACGGCCTCACGATAGGGCACGTGGACAGTTTCCTCCTTGTAACAGGGTTACAGAATTGGGTACTTAGTGGCTAGGGCTAGGCTGCTATAGTTGCGATTTCAGAGCAGCGCAGTTGCGATTCCTGAGCAGCGCAGATGCGATTCGAGACCAGCGCAGCATAGCAGCATAGCAACTTAGCGGCGTAGCAACTAGAAGCGCAGCGGCGCAGCAGCGCAGCATAGCAACGCCGCAGAATGTAGATGGAGCTGTATAGTTCTAGAAGGAAATTTTAGATAGATCTCGATTGACCGTGAAGGTCAATGTGTACAGCTATACAGTACTAGGTTGACTAGCAGTTAGTTTAAATAGTCAAGTAGACCTGGTGAATGGGGACCTCAGGTAGACTTACACAGCTAGCGCAACCTTGTACTCTCTTTCAAGTAATAAAGCCCAACCTTGTCTGTGAGTTTTGTGTGCTCATGCTTTTGCTACAGGAGATCCTTGGTGTTTTGCGCTGTGCACTGTGATATGTTGTGGTGTATTGTTGCCTCTTTTACATTGGTATCGGAGGGATTACCCGTGACTCGACAGCATGGATGAACACGGCGTGTCCACTACAGAAATGTTGGCGCAAGTTCTCAGGGAGTTGGAAAGTGTGAGATTACAGAACGCGCAGCTGAGTAACACCGTCACAGCCTTGGAGTCGCGTCTAGGGGAGCGACCTCATGGAAGCGTAGAAAGAGACTCCCGGAGACCGAAATTAAGACTTCCCGACGAGTTTGACCCTGCAAGACACAAGAACCTTGACTCATGGCTATTCTCCGTGGCGAACTATCTCGAGAATTTTCCTAGCCTATCGGATCGTGAGAAGATTCACTACGCGGGTGGTCTTGTTAAAGGGGCAGCGGGGGCTTGGTGGAGAACATTGGTAGAGGACGATGAGTTACCGACCGTGTGGGCGCTCTTCGTTCAACTTCTCCGCGACACTTGGCAGCCCGTCAACACAATGAAGGCGGCAAGAGATATGATCGCAGTTTTGAAGCAACGAACGTCAGTGATGGAGTTTACGCAACGGTTCTTGGAGTGCAAAGTCCAAATACCTACGATGACGGAGGATGAAGCCGTGGATCGCTTCGTGAAGGGGCTTAAGTCGTCTATTCGTAGAGATGTGGAACAATGGCTTGCTCGGGAAAGCACGACTCCTCCTCTCTCAGTAATCATCCAGTTTGCGGAGCGGACCGATTCGGTCGACTTTCACCTCCGGAGACCTTATCACTACGGGTCGAGCAGTAGCAGAGGAAACCGACGAGACGAAGGTCCAACCCCCATGGAGCTCGGCGCAATTAAGGAGGATAAGGAAGCGGTCAACGTCTTGCGGAAAAAGAAGAAAGTTACCAAAACCAAGACCAATGACTTGTCCCCCGAGGAAATCCAGCGGAGGAGGCAAAATGGCCTGTGCTTCCAGTGTGGTTCTCCAGATCATATGGCTCGAGAGTGTCCGAAACGGAACAGTTCCAAAAAAGGAAAACTCACCGTTATGAGGTTAGCCGGAGAAGGAGGAGACCCTTTGATATTTCGGGGTCAAATAGGAGTGAGTGCAGCTAACTTCATGGTGGACTCCGGAGCGTCGGGGAACTTCATTAACGAGGCGACGGTGAAAAGGTTGAAACTTCCTCTTGTGGTACTAAATAATCACCAGTCGGTACAATTGGCCGACGGCAGTTCCTTATCCATTACCCATCGTACCCCATCCATCAGTTTTTGGAGACGATCTCCCATCGCGTCATCTTCCTCTTTCTTTTTCCCCTCATTCTCCTCTTTTTGACTGATTAAATCGATCAGAACGGTCTCCTCAAAATTTTTGCCAGGGAAAGCATATGGAGTTTCTACTTCCGGATACGAAGATGTTTCGGATGGATCCGGAGGATCCGGATCCGGAGGTTGCGGAAATATCGGAGAAGGTATCAAAAGAGAAGGGGTATTTTTCTTCTTTCTCCCCATGGCGGCCAAACTAGCCACCCTTCTACACCTCGAAGGAGCACACAAGCTCCGATACCACTTTATAGGATCTCACACAAAAATCAGAGTGCAAGACTACCGCGGAAGCATTCACATAATTCACACGAGAACGAACTGTCCACAAAAGCCAATATATTTCATAGACATTTTCTCCCATAAAAGATTAACTTCCTACTCCCTCTAAGATGCAGTATATAGTACATTTATTGTGACGTCACTACTTCAAACTACAAGTCAACCCAAATCATATAGTGCGCACTAAGTGCGTACAAGTCAAAACGTGTCAACAGCGAAACACAAAGAACTGCCTATACAATTCACACGTACAGTCAAAACCAACTAAAGACAAAACGAACCTACATACCGTACACACCAAACGAAACATAAACTGGTCGTTGTCAAACTTAATCTCCGCAAAACGACAAAACTACAATCCACTACACGACTAAATAAAACCACCCGGGACCACTAACTTAACGTAACGACAAATTACCCAACCGCGCGACCGACGGCCGACTATAACTTTGACTGAAAAAGACAAACTAGCCGGCCACGCGAAAGACCGGGACGGCGGATTACAAACTTTGACTTAACACATTGCACGTACAATAACTAACAAATATAATTTTGAATCAAATTTCACTAGTAATTAAAAGATGTAACCACTCCTTTCACTTTTTCATCTTACAACAAAAGAACATTGCAAAAATTAGAAAGTAAAAGTCTTGTTATTGAATAATTAATCCTTTATTAAATTTTATCTCTAATTAAACCTCTTCTCCACCCCACCAACCGGTTGATAAGTATTTTCCCTCTTCTCTTTCGTCCAATCTTTGTGTGGGGTGTATAAAACGTCATGGGGAAAAGGTGGACACCATTGCTAACAGAATATTCTCGTCTTCAACAATATTTCTCATATTTTTTTATTTTTGTTATTTCTTATTCAACTAAGTTCCCTCTAAGGAGTTGAAATAAGTATACATAGCAAACCGCTTCACCCTTTATCAAAAAATAAAAAAGAGAGGCGGAAAGAAAGAGAGGAAAAGAGAGAGAGAGAGAGAGAGAGAGAGAGAAAGAGAGAGAGAGAGAGAGAGAGAGAGAGAGAGGGGGGGGGAGGGAGAAGTGTTAAAAATTGATCAAGTGCTCTGATACCACTTGTTAAAAATTGATACACATTAAACATTCACGGCTCACAATAAAACACGTCGACCAAATATAAATATATTAAACCGAAGCTTTCATAATAACAACCTCTATTCCTTCTTCCCTCAAATCAACTTTTCTCTCTACATCTTAATGTGTCATTCCTTAAGTCACATAATGCATCTCTACATAGACTGCATGATGCATCTCCCCAGACTGCATACTAAACTGATGGAAAACAATCACTAAAATACCTTTTTAACACCGACAACTCACGACCACTAACTCCACTAACTGAAAGCAGACGAGGGCGCCGAAGTCCACATGCGGACGTGCGCCTAAAAAGCATTCAAGCGCCGAAATAAAGTGACACGCACTAAAAGAACTAGACACTTACTGCACACAAAAAAACATAGTCACCGTTTAAGACAATACGAACAAAACAGACTGAAACCAATTGAACCATGATGCATAAATAATCTATGTACTGGCTAGTACTGAACCGCCGTACATTGGACGAACCAAAGGTACTCCAACACAAAACGCGAAACCATACTCAAATCGAATCGCGCCACGCAAACCAAAACATCAACGAACTCGCGGACGACCAATTCTCCACATCTCAACCGCCGATTCTTCCAATAATCCTAACAGATCCGACACTTTATTTATAGTAGACTAGCCAGCAGCCACCTCCCCGGGGTGGTAGCCAACCCGGATGGAGCATTTGCTTCGCGGATGCGTACCGAAATAAAATCCAGCGGTCACTGTGAAATCCCGGACCTTCGGGGAGAATCTTGGTCGGACTTTTTGTAATGTTGTTTTTCCGGGAAAAACGAAAAAGTATAGTACGACATGGTCAGAAAAGGTACGGATTGCAACCTCACTTTTCGTCTGATGGAGCTTCACCCTGATTCTAAACTTTCACATAGTCATGAAAAATACCGTCTTTACACATATATATATGTACATACATATATGTATATATATGTATATATATATAAACATATATATATATACATATATATACATATATATATACATATATATAAACATATATATATACATATATATATGTATGTATAGATGTACA
>JBBHKE010002882.1:410554-428090 GCA_037447655.1 Zygnema cylindricum
TCTCAACTGGGTGTAGTTGAGAAAGTGTCGTTTTGTTCTCCGGTACATGAGTCGGAGGTATCATCTCACTCGTTGGTGTAAAATTTAATATATTTCATGAACTGTAGCAGGCCGATCATAGCGGCAGCAGTTGGAATACTCATTAAGAGTCTTAACGATCCTAGGAAGAGAGACTGGGAGGCCGCCAAGAGAGTCATGAGATATTTGTTGGGAACCAGAGAGTTATGGTTGCATTTAAGAGGGGAGCACATCAGTACTTGGAGTGATGCCAGTTATGGGGATGCACCTGTGAGAACATGCACTCCTGGGTGTGTGTTGTATGTTGGGGAAGGTGCTTGCTGTTGTAGGAGATTGCAACAAAAGGTGGTTGCTCACTCTACTATGGAGGCTGAGTACATGGCCTCTTGTTTTGCTGTGAAAGAGTTGATGTGGGTCAACTCTCCCTCTCCATTTTCTTTTTTCTTTCTTTCCCTCTCTTTCTCCCTCTCCCTCTCTTTTTGGAAAATGAGAGGAGAGGTGGGGAGAGGGAGGGGGAGAAGAGTGAGTGTGAGTATTGATATTCGGTGTTTGATTAGAGATGAAGAGTGGTAACATATACAAGTGGAAATGAATTTGGCAGGGAGAGAGGGTAAAATAGGACGAAGAGAGAACGCGTTACATTGGAAGGCGTTAGGTTCGATTAAGCAAAAGATGTTGTGTGGATTCGATTAATTTGTAGTAGGTTATGAAGTTGGGAATGAAAGTTAAGTTAGGTCAAAAGTCTGGTTAAAATTAGGTATATAGTTGTACTACATTTCTTGCAAAATGACATGGTATAATTTTTTTTCACTAATTGATTTATTTGTTGGTCTATTTATCAGTTCTTAATAAATGATATATTACAATTTGAAAATAAGCTCAATGGACCCCAATATTTGGGGCTTCCACCCGTCGTAACTTAGGGGACTTCAACAATTGTATATTGTGTAACTGTCACTTTGACAATATGCATTTATAAACAACATGGATTAAAAAATCGTAATTGGAATCATAAACCGGTAGTAACACATTGTTTGTTGTATTATACACTCAAAGAATGTGAAAAAAACATAGTGCACTTAATGAGTCGTTCCATGTTGGCGACTTTTTCTTTGATCAAATTTTTTTTTTTTGCGTCTGTATCTTACTTGGATACAATCAAATTTTGTACATGTATGCACGACATGTGAAAAAAAAAATTGTAAAAGGTTTAGTCTATTGTTTTTGTGAAGTGAATAGATTTTGTGCGAACCTAGGGAGGCGCCAGAACTTTATATAAGGATGCGTTTTTAAAGACATTTTGACTAGCAATGAGATGCGACGACATTTTGAGAATTTTCGATTTTCTAAGATGTTGTTGGAGCCCTGAGACTAGACAAAACATCGAAGAAAAAAAATGGAGCATGGTATACCACCTGGTGATAAAAAGTTCATTAAAGGCACAAACATTTTTTATATAGTTGATCGAATGAAATAACGGCATGGAATGCCTCTTAGACTCTTGAAACGATATTGTCTACCTTACATCTTTAGTGCTTATAATATAATGAAACATGCGTTACCTTCAATCTATGATTGACAACATAAATTGAAAGTGCTAAAAATGAGTATTAACGCTACTCCACATCCGGTAATTTATAATCATATGCGTATTTTACGTCTTTGTTGGTTATAATACGCATGCAAGGCGGGATTACCAGATATAGCGTTTGCCATGTTTGAAATGGTCGTTGTTGGGCCTAAGTTGTCAAAAAGTACAACACACCGTGAATCGTTGTTAGCGTATTGAACGCTAATTCGAGTACCTTTTTTTGTTTTCAAGTTTTCAAATAGATTTATCTAGTGTCGTGTATCGGTAAGGATTTGTCGATAACCGATATGAGCTTTTTTTTGCGTAGCCGATAATTGATATATTGGTACGATATATCGTTATGGGTGTTATCGCCGATGAATAACTAATATTTATTGGTTATTATCAGCGATAACACCGATATCGATAACTATTGGCGATATATGTACGGACCGGACAGATAAATGTACGGCCAGTTCGTTGAGCTGTAAGTGTTATTCCCACGACGCGCTCTACTCACAACCCCTATCTACTAAGGTGCCTACCAATCATATCATTTTGTACAAGCCGAAAGTACAGTAGCCGGCATAAAGTATGTACGGCTTTAGTACTGCTCCAGTTAAAACGACGTACCTTTTACATCCGACGTCATGGCTTTGTCACTTTCTTCCTTGGGATCCACTAAAAACCTGCCACGTGTCAATCCGTCGGTTGTTTTGGCATAAGCCGCCAAAAGAGCCATTACGGGATGTCGACGCTCACACTGGCCGTCTACTCATATTTTCTCATTAAAAGTCGTCTGTTCGATTTTGGCGGTGTGCAGAATGTTTTTTTGCGTCCGTTGTACTTTGTGCCCGCCGTCCTTTTTCCGTTCCATGATCATCAGTTTGTCGGTACAATGCCGTACGTTCCCGTAAAATTTGTGTTCAATTAACCAGCCAGAAAGTATGACAAAGTGCAACGTATTTTTTTTGTCGAAGTCCGTACATTTCCCGTAAATTTTCCGTTCAGTTTACCGGACAAAAAGTACTCCGGACAGAAAGTACAGAAAATACAAATATATCGGGACCTCTGACCGTTCGATAACCGATAACTATCGGTATCGGTGTTATCGCGATATTTTATTTACGATACACAACACTAGAATTATCCATACTATTTTAAAAATCCTTAATTCCTAATTAGAGTAGACGATTTCTTTGAAAATTTATAAATTCCCAGTTAGCGTTAATACCGTAATTATTCCTATACGCTAAAAAAACTTCTACTCTAATAACGAGTCAGGGTGTTTTGTAGAAGTCTTTTATAGCAAGAATTCCGATGGTAAACCCACCTGGGCCGAAGCTCTTCCATCATAACGTGCCTGTAGACGAATACAAGTACAATTCTAAAAGTAGTGCTGGCGCAACTAAATTGTTAGGTCTTCCCAGTAGACGAGTTTTCGCCTGCGTGCGCCATCCTGGTGGTGTCACGTAGGCTTCACAAACGATTGTGATATCCTCACGGATATCGATCTTGGATTCGATTCCCCGGATAGCGCGCATGTACTGTACCGTCATTTGGACAGATGTAAAATCGAGGGAGAGCTTGACGTTTCTCAGCAGGCAAGGGGGACCCGCGAAATACGTAACCATAGGATTTCCGTACAGTACTGTAGCGATTTTAGTTGACATGCATCTATCCTGTCTAGAGTCACATGGCTACATCATGAGCAGGTTATCATTGGCCGACCGTAGGCGCACCTCTCTCTTTTTGCCACGTTGCCGTTTGTACTGCCGCCCAGGCGTTTAACTTCCTCCTTGAAGACGGCAAATCTATTGGCTCGACGGAGCGTTAGGTTCGCGGGATGATCGAAAACAATCGAACGGTGCATCTTTAGTCGCTTACTACTTTTTTGTCCCTAAGGCCTAATCTGTAAATGTACGGACAACATTACTGGCTGTATTATTTTGGACTATGGAACATCAGGTAAGTGCAAGTAGATTGTACACACATGCTATTGTTTGAGTGGTGCCACGTAATCTAAAGTCGGATAAATATAATCGTGAAAGATTTTACAAATCGACCAGTTTTAATGTAAAATCTTCATTTACGTACCATGTACGATGGTAAAAAAACAAAAACAAAGAGCGGGAAACCACGAAGCTGAAGGGATAGGTGTGACGAAAGAGCGTTACAAAAAAATCCTTCGGCAAAGATTTTCGGTTGTATTTTGGTGGACTCGCGCACATGTCATGTGCGACGTGTGAACTTCCGGTGGTGTTTCAGCGTGACACGTTTCATTATAATTCACGTGTAGCGATCTGACACTTTCTTTAGTTGACTAGCCACCTCCCCGGGGTGGTAGCCAAATAGAGAACCGGATGGAGCGTTTGCTTCGCGGATGAATAGTTGAATACCCAAAAAAATCCAGCGGTCACTGTGAAATCCCGGACCTTCGGGGGAATCTTGGTCGTTTTTCCGGGAAATACAAAAAAAGTATAGTACGACATGGTCAGAAAAGGTACGGATTGCAACCTCACTTTTCGTCTGATGGAGCTTCACCCTGATTCTAAACTTTCACATAGTCATGAAAAATACCGTCTTTACACATATATATATGTACATACATATATGTATATATATGTATATATATATAAACATATATATATATACATATATATACATATATATATACATATATATAAACATATATATATACATATATATATGTATGTATAGATGTACATATATATATGTATGTATGTACATAAATATATATATGCATATATGTACTTATATATACATATATAAATGATAAACATATATGTTTATATATGATTTTATATTAAAATACATATATTATTTTTGGAAAATAAATTAGTGCGGGTCCTCCATGTAGCAAGGGTGGTTTAAGGGGCTGCCCCCCCCTATACACATTTTAGTTATGTTTGAGTTCGTTTGGTAGACCGAAAAAGGTCATTAGAGATAATAAACCATCAGCACGGGGTTTGTGTTTATGAGGGTTTTTTTTTTCAGATCTAGATGACATGGTCGTTGTCCAACGGTTTAAAGAATTAGCACTAAGAATAAAACAATTAGTTTTATAAACGCTATATTGTGCTTAGAGGGCCGAAAAAATTGTTTGCAAATATTAACGCTTGTAACGATTCACACTATGTTTTTTGTTAGGGTTTGATAATGTGTTATTGTTTTGTTATTCATGTTCGCATCTTTAATGAGTTTTTCTTTGTCTATCGTTTATTTCATCTCTTATTTTTTTTTTGTTTAGTTCACACTGGTGCCTTTTCGGGTTTGCTTAACTATGTATGATTTTTTTCAATTTCGTTTTGAGTTGTTCCTATTTTGTACAAGACTAGACTCAGCTTTTTTAATAAAGTTACTATTATACAAATTAACTCTTTTTCAATTCAATAACACCAAAGTTGAAAAAATACTTGTTTGTATGGTTATTCTCAATCATATTGTACCATGAATTGTCGTTCCATTGACAAAACGTTTTCCTTTTTGCTGTTACACAGTTTCTTAAGGGTCCACATTGCAAACAACCAACATACTAAATACTCATTAAAAATCGAGATAATATTGAAACAAAGGGATGAGACAGGTTTAAACGATAACGTCAAATCACAAAGCCTTTTGCCACCCATATCGGATATCGTAGCTATATATGAGACACACAACACTTTAGAGGGATTCGCTAATAACATCAATGCTTTTTCCTCCACTTTGATCAAATGAACTCCTTGCACACCTACCTGGTCTCTGATTGGACAACGCCAATCGGTAAGCAGGATTCTTCCCTTTCAATTGAAACCGCGCAGAGTCAATAACTCGATTGTGCATGGAGAAAAGATGTCTTGAGTGCGAAAAGAAACATTGGTGCTAATAGCGGTTCGTGGTGTATCCTATAGTTGTCCATGCAATCATTAGTGTTGCCTGTCGTACAAGACAGCAAGCTTTATTAATAAACCGGGATGGTAAACCATTTGAGTACATGGGAACAATAGAAACGAACGGTAAGAAAGAGATAGAAAAACCAGAAAATGGGAAAAGGTAAAAATGAAAAAAATACAGGAAGGGGGCGAAAATTACACTGAGAAAAGCAAATTAACCAAGAGCATGGGAAACAACAACAACCACAAAACCAAGCTTCAAAAGAAACAATCCTAACACAAAAGAACACGTGAACAACTCCGCCACACAATTGCAGTAGAGGCAAGGTCCCCCAAAACAATATCTCTATAAATCTGACTACCACTATTGGGCAAAACAAAATCGATACGACAAGAAGGAAAAATAGGTGAAATCTCGTGCGAGTCCAACCCCCCCTCCCCCCTCCCTTCCCTCCAAAAGAAAGCAATAGTCGAACACAAGTAGTGTTGTGTGCGTGAATCAACTCCGGGTGGCTCAAATCGCAATTAGCATTACGAAATGATTATTATAAGGACCATTTTAATTTTAGCACTCCTAATTCTTGTCCAAATGATGTGGACAATTGTGAGAGACAAAGATATGTGTCAATGAAAGGAAAACTATACCGCTCATTGCTATTAGTGTTTATAGCACCAATTCGGTCGACACTTTTCTGGCCAAAAATCACAAAATATAGTTAACGACATCATTTAAGGAAGTGGACAATAATCTGCCATGTCTCCTTGCACTAATTAGTATTATTAATTTTAATTTCAGATTAACAATAATAAATGTTGAACGCTAATAACGATGTGCGGTGTAGTATTCACGTGGCTAGTTTTTATTGAGAGAACAAAATAAAGCGGGATGGACTCTGTGCTATCAACACTAATGGCGATTCACGAGCATAGCTATTGAATAGCTTGCTTTTCCCTCCGACCAGGAATAGATTTATGTTCAAACCCATGTTTGTCAATCAAGAATGAGTTACCGTGGTTATAAACATTAAACTAATTTGCCGAAATCAGTATGTTTTCAAATGCAGTCCGTATTTGGGCGCATCAAATGGTTATTTGGACTGTAATTTGGTGTTTTGTCCGTATAACTCTCAAATGCTTAACATCCCTTCCACCTCCTCTACAGTGCTCATCACTATTAGAATAAAAGAGACTACTAGTGAAAATGCAAAATTAAAACGTACGGCGAACCATAAATGTCTCCCTTAAATAGTGTATATTGTAACTGCTTTATGACTTCTGGCCCAACAGAGTTCCAACCAAAATAGCAGCATCAGAAATCTGGATTGTTTTCCATCCATTGCCAATAAAGAGCAATATCACAGAATGCTATACAATTTAATTTGATTACAATGTAATGCTCATATATTTGCAATTATAGACTTGTGGCACAGCTATACATCCTGTACATAACGCACTGTATAAAACAACGTTATATAAAACGTCTCGTAAACCACTGTCCTAGAAGAGACAATGTGTTATTAAACAATTTCCTAGAAGTCCTAGAAAACAATGTCCTAGAAAACAATGTCCCTATAAAACACAGTCTTATAAAACAATGTCCTATATAACGACACCTCATCAAACACTGTCCTATAATATCATAGTAAACAAGGTCCTATATAACAATGTCTCATAAAACAGTGTCCTATAAAACAATGTCCAATTAGGCATCACCTTATAAGAAAAACTCGTGTGAATATTTGAACTTAAGACGGGTGTCTTCTTCCCGGCTCGGACAAGGTTGACGATAAAAGAATTTGTTGCTCATCAAGGACAAATTCCCCAGTATGCATAATGCCAGATTCACTTTCGTTTCCTTTTCCACGATAATGCATTGGACTTGGACTCGTAACACCTTCACTATCCGTCATAAAGTTTGAATCTTCTATTTCTCTCTCCGGCTGTCTGAAATGAACTAAAGACTGTCGCAAATTGTTACGAGATCTCGTCTCTGTAATGGATTCGCTAGGACTTTGTCCATTTGATCTCCTCGAAGTATTTCTCCTCGAAAATCCTTCGGGAACCACAAAATTCTCTCTACCTCCTCCTCCCACGGCCTCACTTTGACCGATGTGAGTGGATTGAGTTTCCTCGGGAGACGATTCATCTTCAAAAGACTCTTCTCCTGGAGAAGGTACAATTTCGTCTCTTCTCGGAGGTCCTTCCGGAGCTATATGCCAATCAAATGGAAGACCAACCGGTACACGACTAAAAGAATTTCCAGTGTTTGATAAAGACACATCCTTCCGATTTGTAAGATACGACCCCCAAGAGCACTGTTGCCATGCCCTGGAAAAGTGGGCAAAAAAAGAGGGAGGGAGGGAGAGGAAGAGAAGGGAAGGGAGGGGAGGAGGGGGAGGGAGTGGGGAGGGGAGGGAGGAGGAGGGAAGAGAAGGCAAGGAGGCAGGAGGGAGGGGAGGGAGGGGGAGGGAGAGGGTGAGGGGGAAGGGAGGGAGGGGAGGAGGCAAGAGGAGGAGGAAGTGGAAGGAGGAGGAGTGGGAGGGAGGGAGGAAGGGGGAGGAATATGGAAGGAGGGAGGGAGGGGGGAGGAGGAAGGAAGGAAGGAAGGAAGGAAGGAAGGAAGGAAGGAAGGAAGGAAGGAAGGAAGGAAGGAAGGAAGGAAGGAAGGAAGGAAGGGGAAGGAAGGAAGGAAGGAAGGGACAGCTTAGGAAGGAATGGACATGAAAGGAATGGAATGGAAGATTAATGAACAGTGGACATGGAGAAGGAAAGATGATTCAACTGAAAATGGAATGAAGATAGATCTTAATCAACGCATAGACATCCCATTTTCATCCATACAGACATTTCCAATCCTGACCTTAATGGCTCTTAAATAGAGACTGATTGAAACAAGTTACAAGCCACTGATCCATCAAGGCAGAAAAGTTAAAGATGAGGAGAGGAGGAGGGAGGGAGGGAGGGGAGGGGAGGGAGGGAGGAGAGGAGAGGAGAGGAGGAGGGAGGAGAGGAGAGAGAGGGAGGAGAGGAGAGGAGAGGAGGGAGGAGGAGGAGGAGGGGAGAGAGAGGAGAGAGGGGAGGAAGGAGGGAGGGGGAGGAGAGGGAGAGCCTTATAAATATGTGGAATGGAAATGGAACTGAGGAATGGAACGATTTCCTCACCAAACAAAAATGGAGATAATACAGATTCCCATGAAAGCCGAAGCTGTCCCTGCCGAGTAATAAAACTTGATCCACCTATCCATTTTTTCCCCAAAAGGAAAAAAAAGAAAGTGAAACAAAGTAAAAAAAAACAAAAGAGAAACAAAATTTCCTACTTGCGTTTTTCTGCTTCCTCTATCTTCTTTAGTGATATCTTTCTTTAAAAGTGTGTTTTGGAACAGAAACAAATATTGGAAAACCGACACCCTTCCAGACATTTGTTTCCCACAAAGTATACATATGTCTAGTATGATTTATAAGTATACGTATAAGTATAAGTATAATTATAGGCATAAGCATAAGTATAAGCATAAGTATAAGAATAAGTGTAAGCATATAAGTATACTTTGTGTATACAATGTGTATAAGCATATAAGTCTAATGGAGAAAAAAACTCACCCTATCGGTATAAGCTCCAACAAAAAGGAGAAAACTCCTGCGCCCTCCCACAGAGACACCGTCTGATTACTGTCAACGGAGCAGCTGACATATAACCGCCCATTGCTGTTGTGGCAATGGACTTCCTGCAGTTTAATTAAACCAAAAGGGCAATGGAGGAAAATAGTCGTCAGAACTGTTACTTCTGCCAGTTATACATTTTAAACATTTGTAGTTGTCCAAACTTTAACAACTGTTTTATTAGTTCAAACCGGCTGTACATCGGACCCCATCCAGTAACCTGACAAGACACAGTAATTGCACATTTCAATTCAATCTACCTTCATTAGAGAATGCATTTGAATGTATAGCTTACACATTTTAAGGAAATACAAGTTTAAATCGACTTTTTAGAGGGCTAAACTGAAATTAAACACACCATCAATTTGGAGTATCATTTAAATCCAATACTGACAAAAGAGTTCCCTAACCTGTAGTACGAACTACAGTGGGAAGAAGCGAACTTGACCACCTCACTTCAGTGCCCAGGGTGAATGCAAGGAAATCAAGTGACTAACAAATAATCAGTTGATCGTACATATACGGTTTTTGTAAAGCTATTTGAACTTCGGGCTACTCAATTTTGCTAGGATCTCATATGTGTATATTTAGTACAAATTGCAACAACATTCACATGATCAAGTGTCTTTATAGAGGTAGACGTCAAAACAAACCTATCTCCAACTTGTTCCTGTTTCTTCCCAGTTGCGAACATTGCAAAACCACTCCTAAACTTTTGTGCAAAATATTTTCTAAGATTTCTGAAAAATATTAAGTGTTGGTGACATTAATGCTATGTTGACACAGAATCTCAATAGCTGTCACCTTAGGTTTTTCATACCGGCAGGGTCACGTGACTAGAACTTAACAAATTTTTTTTTTAAAAAGACAAAAAATATAATGCTAAGTTAAACACAACTGCGTGCGTGAACAATATTTGCCGTTTGCAAACTGTGAGTGAACCTGACTCAAATATAGGTCAAGGTGTTTTACTCAAACGATCTTCATAGAGATTAAACTCTGTTTAAACGCAAATAGCACCGTTTTTATTTTAGTAGAAATCATAAGTTTGCTAGTTTAAACTGTTGTACATTCTGTACATGTACATAACAGACCTCCATAAGCAACTTCTTGTGCCGCATTTTCAATCGAAACAGTTTTCTAAATCATTTCAGTGCGACCAACTTCTCTCGAGCTGGAGTAATTAGAGTTCTTGTCCATAATTCGTGACGCTTCCACACTAGAAAGTGATATTAGCACAATATGAAGCAATTTGTGGATCCATCGTTTCAACTTCCTTACTTCTCTCCCTGTTTCTCTTATTCAACAACATTTTTCATGTGCCTCTCCTTCTACTTCCCCTCTTACAAGATTTCTCCCTTGATTTGCAAGACTCAATCACTTTCCCTTTAGCATCCCTTCGTCCTCTATACCACAGCCTTTTCCTTTCGCTTCCCCAAAGCTTTGAATCGCCCCATTATTCTACAACAACGCCAGCCATGCACCCTTCCTTCCTCTCTTTCCCCTCAATACACTACCAAGTTTTTTTCTCCCTCACCCTGTCTCCTCTTCAAACCATATCTCCTTACCCGCTTCTTCCCTCTTTATACCGTATTTGCATATCCCCTCTCCCTCGGCTGTATCCTTACCTTCCCTTCACTTCCTCTTCTTCCCTCTCTATCTCTCCTCTTTCTGCACTACTGTTCCCCATCTGTTTTTCACTGCCTTTCTTTTCCATCACAAGCTCTTTTCCTCTCTTCTATTATGGTTTCCATCACACTATTTTCCTCACTTTCTTTCTGTTTAGGAATAAAAAAAATGAGGACTCACCCCATGTAAACAAGGTGAAAGCGAGTCTCCAGTCAGCTTCACACCTGAAGGCAAAATCCAAACCAGGCTTAGTAATTTTCATAACCTTTGATTATAATAATTAACAGTATTTAGTGATATTTAGTTACATCTAGTGACAGTTACTGATAGATAGTGATATTTAGTGAATTAGAGACAATTAGTGCTGTTGATCATGATATTTAGGGATATGTAGAGGTATTTAGTGATATTTAATAATATAAAGCAATATTTAGTAATGTTGATTTAGTGATACTTGGTAATATTGATATTAATAGCTCATGTAAGTACACTGTGAAGTGCTAATAAAGTTAACGATACTGATTATGTGCCATTTTTTTAACCAGAAAATATTATTGATAACACAATGCAGAAGCAGACAAAAATCATCCCTGTCAACCAGAAATAAAACAAAATACTCCAACCTAATTTTGCGTTGATGAGCGTGTACAAATGAATGAATTAAATATTATAAGGAGAAAAACCATCTAAAAGATGGCATGCTTCGATGTTACAAAAACAAATTCTTGAGAAGCTACAAAAACGGTGAGAGTTGTGACATCCAGTTATTATCTTCAACTTCATGGCTCTATCGAAAAGGGAGAAAAGTGCAAGTAAATTATAAAAGAAAAAAACAAAAAAAACACATCCGTATCCCTAAAAAAAAATGACTTGTTCATGTGAACTCCACCTGAAAATTTCTATACTCCTAACCAAAAGCTTTCCATTTCTTAAAAAAAACAAAATGTGTACAAAAAAGTAAAAAACAAGCGAGAAAAATAAAACCCTCTTACCTGTACTCCCAAAAGGCCTCAAAAGTTCTTCGAGGGGCAGGAGGTTTTGCTCCTATTTGATAAGTCTCGATAAAAGCTCGACAACGAAACATAAACTCTTCTTCTGCCGCCTCATCCACATAACTCTTTCCATTTTTTAAAATGGATCCCAGAATAAGGGTGCACATAACCATAGCTATAGTGTGCAAACAAATCTGCAAAATAAAAGGGAGGGAAAACAAATGATTATCAAGGTTCAAAATCACTTAACAAGTGAGAAAGAAGTTGACGCTGAAACTGAGATGGCTAGTTCTAAAATAAAACCTTCAAAAGTTGAGAAATATATGAAATAGATACAGTAGGTTTTACTCAAAAAATATCT
This sequence comes from Zygnema cylindricum, assembly GCA_037447655.1. Lineage (NCBI taxonomy): Eukaryota > Viridiplantae > Streptophyta > Zygnematophyceae > Zygnematales > Zygnemataceae > Zygnema > Zygnema cylindricum. Next base: position 422,681 of record JBBHKE010002882.1, read on the forward strand.
GTCAGAAAGGAAATCTTTACGCGTTATGCAAAGTACATGTAATAGAGTAGAATTTACTCAGAAATATCCGTAACAAAGAAAAAATTCAAGTATTACAAAAGAATATGCAATAGGGACAGCAGATTTACTCACAGAAATAGCTGTCAGAACTCCAAAGAATGTTATGATCCACTGTTCTCGCATTTCCCACCAATAATAAACCAGCAAAAAATACCAGCAAAAGACAAAGTAGACAGAGGTCATTCCAACTACAATAGAATGAATAGAAACAAGGAGTCTCAAAAGTCAAATAACCCTAATACAAGGATTTCTTAAACCAGCTTTGGTATAAACAATTTACCTAGTCCCAAATTGCCCTAGTCACTAACTTCTTGTCATTTAAAAACTTCGACATCTAATTCAGAATAACTAACTCATTAGCAAAAGCAACATTTGGACGCGTATCTTCATGGCAACATGATTAATTCGAAGATAGAAGAAACAAACAAATTATGGATTAAAAAACAGGAGCATATCCAGACAGCGAAATTCTAAAAAAAAAAGTTATCAGGCATGAAAAATTGCCAGTTTATCTGCTTGACTTAGGCAAGATCAAGCTCGATTCTCTTAGCTTTGTCAAACTTTCTACATATTCTTGCCAAAATATGGTAACATATGTTTCCATCACTGAAGCTTGATCTTACGGAACAGAATTTTTAAGAAAAAAAAAAGTATGGTAGAGCCCTTTTCCGGTTTGTGGCCATTTTGGTGTATGCCGTTACATTCAGCTTGAAAAATTCAGCAAGCAAAAAAATGATTTTAGGACAAGAAAACAACTAACCAAGAAAAAACATACAAAGGCATCTGCAAAGCAATCTATAAGCAGGAAAAATACATATTTAGGGGAAAAAGTAGAGGACTCAATTGACGGTTATCGCAGCTTCAAATTATCACTCCACATAAGGATTACCTGGGGCAAAGGGGGAGATCCGATGGCAGAAAGATACATCGGACGACAGTGACTTTAGGTTTTTTTTTTACATATCACACTAGACACACCTTAAACATCTACTCCAGAGGATGTTCAAACTGCCTTTCCTTTCCTTACTTCATATCCAAAACATGGACCACCTTCCAAATCCAGGAGCTCATTTAAAAATGCTTTGAAAATGCTGTGAAAGTTGTGAAGGAAGACTGACATACTATGGGATTGTTGGTGTAATCAAAGGAAAATTGTGTTAGGGTCACGACTGCGAATCCCGCAAAAAGAGCCGCCAGATTAGAGATAGCCTTAAGCTGTTCACTTTTTTCCTCGACATCACGCCGATTCTTTTCGACAAACCTGCGATTGCAAAATACCTCATTTTTTTGAGCACGTGGAGAAGGCAGGAGGGAAAACATAAAAAAAATGGGAAACGAGAGAACGAGAGAAACAATAGCAATAACGATGTAAAAAGAGGGAAGGAGATAAAAGAATTGTTTGGTTAGCATTTATAGGCATCAGTATTCCATAAATGAAACTTGAATATCTATCTTGCTTGAGACTATTTTATCTTGTCTTCTCAATACAACATCTACTAATAGCCCAGTTTAAACATGTCGTCATCCATAAGCTGATGTTTACATGGAACACTGTGTAAAAATAGAGAACTTTGTTGACAAAGGTATGCACGGGAAGAAAGATTAGCGAAGAATAGAAAGAAGTCGTAAATTTCCTTTCAGCTTAACAGTTGCTGCTTTCACAACAGCTTTCCTATTTTCTAAATCTATCCGTGGCACTCAAAGCACTTCTATCAGCAGCTTTTCTACTTTAAAGCAGATTATGATGCAGATCATTGTGAAGACCAAAAACCTAAAATATATTTGCCCACATGATGCAGCTACTATGTTTCTTCCTTCACATCCTATGATAACATGCAAGAAAAACTGCTCGAGGATAAAAACCCAGGCAGAACATTAAAAAAAAGGCTTGCAAGTTACATGTTTGAAACACTACACAGCCCATCGCTATTAGAGTGAAGGAGTTATTAGTGTAAATGTGAAATTAGAATGCACAACACTAATTTAGTCCAGGGAGACGCGGCAGATTTTAGTCCACTCCCTTAGATAGTGTTGTTAACCTATTTTCTGATTTTCAGCCAAAAAAAGCTGGGGCCGAATTAGAGTTATAAACTCTAATAGCGACGGCATCGCACATCGCTATTAGAGTGCGTAAACACATTATTGAAATCAGCTAGACCACATTAATTTTTGCAAAGTGTCTTGTTTTACGCCACTTACTTACATAGAGTTACTAACAATTGTTTATGATTACACTACCTGGACTTACAGTCATTGACTCTATTAGCGATGAGCAGTGCCGTTTACCTGGCCCACAAATATCTGGCATTATCCACGTGTCGTTGCTCCATATCCTCCTCTCGCCAACTGGAAGAGCCCCATTGGTTGAACCAAACTTACAATGATGTGAGCTTGACAACCTGTTGAATTTCTGCATAACAAAATTGTCTCCCCAATCGAGTACCATGAACTAAATGCAAGTTTTTAACAAAATCCCAAAGTCCAAAGAGAACCCAGTACTCGCAAGAAATGATGAACCCGAATGAACCTCTCAAACCCTGACCAAATTCTATGAGGAGACATTCACACCTTCCAAACGACTTCCAATCTCAAGAACTGGAGAGGTTGCAATTGCCAAGCATTAATGGAAATTAGAAAAACAACAAATAAAGCCATAGAGACCTTTTATGTCAGATAAAAATAAAGAGCAACTTTAACTTGGCCTATCAAAAACCCTTGGCCTTTGTTGGATAATGAGGTTCCCTTTCCTTTATTTTAAGCCATACATGGCTGTGAAGTAATTAAGTCAGCAAATAAATTCATCCAATAATGAAATCCTTTAATTAGTTCAGGTTTTCTTCGTTTTGACATTGACATGATATGGTTGTCAAATAACCAAGCAACAAATATATTGATCCAAATCATCTACACAAAGAAGCCATAACAGAAAAAGACAAAAAAATCCTAAAAAACACTCACATTTTCTCTTGCTCGCGCATCTCCATTTCCTCCTCTAACTTGGCCTTTTCAAACTCACGATAAGTCATATCCTCTCCTCTCCATTCTCGATCCTCTAACCTCCATCGTCGATCTTCCTCTCTCCAATGTTTTGACATGCTTGTATCTAAAGCTGTAAGCAAAGCTTGTGCGGCATCCATAGTGGAAGCCATAATGCCTCCTAACCTTGAACCAAAATTTCCCCAAACAATTTATATTGAAGTTTACGTTTCAATCCAGCAAATAAACCACATAACCCTCACTCTCCAAGAATTGAATCAGCATTCGGTAACAAAACAAACAGCTCCGCATGCATTATTTTAGACAAAGAAGTTCCGCAGATGCAAACATATGCCACATATATGATACTATGCCAAAATCCATGGTGATGACGTCAGGACGCGAGGTTTGAAAACGACGTAAAATCTGCGAGAACATTGAGAGTTCAATGCACCTGGTATTTCGGTATGACCGCACTAAATTCTACGTATTTTGTAAAAGTGCGGTCATTTCATATAGCGGTCGCAGGGAAATCATCATGGGTGGATGTTCCATAAGCTCAGTTACTGTCACAAACTGCCGATCCGTTCCATCAGCCAGTTCAGGGTCAAATTGAAAACTGCCGTCGGTTCAGTTCAAAAAACAATGGTTGCAATAATTGAAAAAATCGACGGACAATGATGTTGTTATTAACTTTTAGTTGGTCAATGAATTGCTGGTCAAAGAATTTGGACCATTTACAAACATTTTAAATCTATTAATAGAAGTTATGGATACCTTGATACGTTTTGAGTTTTGGAAATTTTTTGAGTCATGCAAGTTCACATGTGTGAGGGATAAATTTTTTAACAAAAGGGTAAAGCAAATTCTTATGCCAATTACTTGTTCAATTTTGCCCCATTTTGTTGTGTATGCAAGAGAACTTTCTACCCAAAATATGATGTTGTGTCAGTGCAATGATAATCATAAGAGGCCACCACCCTCTTGTCATGATAAAACATTAAAGAACTGAGCTGGTAGATCCCCATATTTGATTATACTACCAAATGCGACAATGCAGAGAGCGGGCAGAAGCACATGGAGGCAACAAGTTTAACAGTTCCACCGTGTGGTCACCTTTCTGTGAATTTTAAATCTTCCACAATATAGGTGGAAAACAAAAAACGGTGAGCCTCAACACGAAACAGAGAAAAAAAGGGAGCAAGAGATTATAACTTCTTTTTTCAAATTCATTTGCGGATTCAACTTTTTGATTTGCAAAGCAGGATAAGACTATCATGTGACAATCGCATTTACAAAACTTTACAAGGCGCCGTGGCTTTTGTATTTGGAGGAATTTAGGGAACTATTATTTTGTAGTTTCACTTTTTTTCAAACTTATAACTCTTTGTGACCCTTCAATTGCAACGAGCGTCACGGAGCCCTTCCCTATCCTCTATTGCGCATTTGTCACCGCATAATACCTTCTCAAGGTTGTACTAACCTCTTGAGTCGTCTCTTCAACCAACCATACCCGCACCCTGACCCTTTGACAAATATACTTCACTTATGATTGCACCCTCGAATACGAGTGCGATACACCATCTCCTACCTACATCCGCACCTCATTGTCCCCCTCACCGTGAGGAGCAATTCCATCTTTTTAGTTAGACCCTTACCTTAAAACCTCCTCTTCGTTAAACACCATTATTCTTTCAATCAACCCCTCGCCCAAACTATCCACCTTTGGTTCCCAAAGGCGATTAAACATATACCGATTCTTTCGTCCCATAACACTCACCTCCCCTCATACGTAACACCTCCCTCGTGAGTGCTTCCTTCCACCCCTCAATCGTCAACCAATCTTTATTATCATCCGGTGTTAAACTATTATGAACTATCAGTCTATCGCTACAAACTAAGTCAGTTATCGCGATAATTTCTATCGACCTAGTAGACCAATGTATCGGTAAAATATCGCAATTATTTCCTACTGAAATATGTAGTTAAAAAAGGTACATTATCGATTATTGGTTAGATACACAACACTACAAAAATTTTCTTGACACCGTTTCAGAAATACGGAATTTCTCCGCACTCCAAATAACACGATGGGACGGTGAAGATCATGTCCGCAAAATATGGAGGTGAATATGCCGGCACGAACCTTTTGGAATTTCCGTTCTACGCGCATACTCCGCACGTTCCGCACGGTATACTTTTTTGATTGTCCTCTATGCCTTATGTGGCATTCTCTCTTGGCTTTGTACCATAGATGTCCCGTGCGCATATTACGCACGGTATAAACTAACGAATACTACGTACGGTACGCATCAAACGCTTTTGAAAAGTTAATAAAATGCGTACCCTGCTTTGTACCCGTACATTATTTTTA
>JBBHKE010002883.1:0-54998 GCA_037447655.1 Zygnema cylindricum
AGGAGAGAGAGAGAGAAAGAGAGAGAGAGAGAGAGAGAGAGAGAGAGAGAGAGAGAGAGAGAGAGAGAGAGAGAGAGAGAGATTCATAAACTTTTAGAACATTTGTAAGTAGATTTACAAACCTGGTCAGTCCTTCGTGCACTCCCTCCACACTAACATCGGTGTAGAAGGCGTCCCAAGTACACCAACCAAAGTAGTCCAACATTCCGGGGAGCTGTCAAATTAACAAAAAAAACCAACAAAACAAATCAAATAATCAGTACGTCGCAAAAACATCCCCATTAAACATAAAATCAGTACTTGCAAAAATGTCCCCAAAAAAACAAATAATGAGTACTTAGCATATACATCCCCAATAAAACAAATAATTGGTACTTAAACAAGCAACGTGTGAATTATGTGAAACTGAAAATGATAAAGGAACAAAGAATTAGTGCTTAACAAAAATATCTCACAACAAACAAACTAGAAGTACAATTAAAAGTCAACAGGAAACATTAATTTTTGAAAAAAGATAGTTTTTCAAAGTCGCTATTTTCACCAAAATATTTCCAAGTATTACCCTTAATGAGAATTCTAACATATTAATCCCCAAAACTAAGTTGTTTCTGGGAACACAGTCAATCAGTAATAAAACTATTGTCGTTTCATATTATAATAACGTTAACAAGGAAAACCCTATTATTAATTCATATTACAATATCTTTACCCAAATTATCGTTTATCGATTGTTTCAAGATGTCGATTTTTAGAAATGTTCAGTAATTGATTAGTCAATATTTTAATACTGAATTTTAATATCTATTTAATACCATGCATCAAAAAACCTTTAAGGATACACTGCCCCTGACAAATATTATATTAATATAGAAGTAAAATTAATAGTTGTACTAAGAAAGAAAAAAAAAAGATAACACAAAAAGAATAAAAGAGGGAATGTGAAAGTACACCTTCAGGTTATTATTTTTATAGTTTTTGATTATTTAATGTTTATTGTTTCCCATAACAAAGTCAAAAAAATCCTGGAATTATTAGTTACCTGTTTTTTTTCGCGGCGAAGAAATGACTTAGAATGGTCTTCAATCGCTCTGCAATAAAAATAAATAAAAGTAAAATAAAAATGCACATTAAGAAATAATAATAATAATAATAAATAGAAATAAAGATGGGAGCATGTTAACAAATAATCGCTCTACATGAAAAAATAAATAAACTGGAAAAGAAAAAAAGAAGTTTTGTGTCCATACTGTAAGAGTACAAGAAAACATCATACAGTTCTGTACTTTATATGTACTTTACGTGTACTTTTTGTCTTCAGGACTTATTTTAAGCGGTGTTAAATTTCTACTTCATTACTTTTTCACTTTATTTGAACTTTCCGGTTCAAATTAAACACGGTTTAAACTATCTAAAAAAAAAGGAAATTTTTTATTCACTTCGTGAAAAAAAAAATTGCCACTTTTTTGAAATAATCGGGCTGAAGGAAAAAAAAAACATTAATCCACCAATCGTGGTTTTTTTAGGAGTTGTTTCACATATTCACCTATTTACTTACCTATTTCTATTTATGTATTCATTTGTTCATTCATTTATTTATTCATTTATTTATTCATTTATTACCGAAAAAACAGACCTAACACCCTCGGAGGTGCCTTGGTAGGGGTCGGTCAGAGAAGGGGGGAGAGGGGGGAGGAGGAGGCGGCATGAAAGGGAAAAAAACAAAGTGGAAAAATACCAATGAGAGAGAGGAGAAGGAATGGTCGGGAAGACAGGAATCTCGGAGAAGTGGTCATGGAAGCGTCAGTTCGCCAGACAAAAACTAAAATAACCCAAGAAATTAAAAATCCCCATTAGAATAGTAATACCCATTAAAAATACCTATTAGAAAATAAAAATAGCCATCGAAGATTTAGTGAAACGCATCAAAAATACACATTAGAAGATAAAAAAACCCGTCGGAAGTTAGTAATACCCATTAAAAATACCATTAAAAGATAAAAATAAGAGGGGGAGAGAGGGAGAGGGGGAGAGGACAGCCCATTATCACTCTAATTCGAGTGTTGTTAATGGAATGAAGTAGTAACTTTAATACCAATAGGTGGTTGTATAGTACACCGTGTGTCGCTATCTTCAATTAAAACATTTTTTCTGTACACGTCTCATTTTTGATTGGAGACCACCAATCGGTGTCCAATTGAAAGGTGAGAAACCTGCCTTTCAATTGCAACCGTCGGATTAACAATCCGACAAGTGTGCACAGAGAAAAAACATTAACACTAATAGCAATACACGGTGTACACTGCACATTTCTATTGGTGTAAAGAAATTATTAGCATTTAAGCGATATTAGGATCAAAAAACCTAATTGGGTATACAGAAACGCGGCAAATTTAGTCTACTCCAGTAAATAGTGCTACTAACAGTAAATAGTACTACTATTTTATGATTTTCGACCCAAAAAAAGTCGCGACCAAGTTATTGTTGTTACCTCTAGTAATGATAGGTGTGTACAGTAGACTGCCCATTTCTATTAGAGGTAAGAAATTATTAGTGTAAATGGGAAATTAGTAGTGATGATATTGATTTAGAGTAAGGACTCATAACCAGTTTCAATTCACTCCCTCAAAGAATGTTATTAACACTATTTTATGGTTTAAAGAAAAGTCAAAAAAGATCTCGACTGAATTAGTGTTACTAACACTAATAAAGATGGGCAGTGTACCGGATTGTACACATTACGATGATTTTAGAGTTAGTTAATTAATAATCAATTTTAATTTAGTGTATATTAGTGAATTTATTTTAGTGAATTTCTAGCGAATTGTTAATTGGTGAATTAGATTACTGAATTATTAGTGGATACTGGTGAATTATCATAGTGAACAATTGTTGAATGATTAGTAAACTTTTAAAAGATTATCTATAAAAAATGTGAGCTATCAATGAAATATTTAAGTGTTAACACTTTCTTATAATCAACTACAACAAATTATGTTTTATCATGTGGCTCCTCCTCATGGGCCACTTAACTATAATAGCGTTATTAACACTAATTTATGATTTTGAGTCGAAAAAACACTCACTTAAAGTAGAGTGGATGAACTCTAATAGGGATGAAATGTGCAGGTTAATCTATTCGCAGCAATTATTAATCGTTCCACAAAAAATATTATTTTTTTCAAACAAAATGTTATTTTTTTATAAAATATTTACCACTTTCTGCAAGCAGAAGTTATGAATCAGTTCTCAATTATGATATTTGCGAAAAAAAATATGAATTTGTCGCAAAATTTAAAACAATTTATCTGACAGATCCGCAGAGAAAGGGAAGAAACAGTTTGTAAAAAATAAAGCAATTTGTAAAAAAGAAAAGATTTTGTCCAATAATTCTTACCACTTTCTGCACACATAAGGAGCTCATCGTTATTGTTTCCTTGCAACGAAGCTCTAAAAGAAACGAATTATTAAACTATTGGTAAAATAATAATAACAATCTGTCCGTAAAATAATAACAATCTATTCACCAAAACGATATAATCTATTCGCAAAAAAAGTAATAATCTATTGGCAAAATACAGGCTTTTTATGAGAATTCTTACCACTTTCTGCACGCATAAGGAGCTCATCTTTATCATTTCCTTGCAACGAAGCTCTAAAAGAACTGAATTATAAAACTATTCATAAACTAATAAAACAATATATTCGTAAAATAATACTAATATATTGGCAAAAAACAAAGATTTTGTACACACATAAGACGTTATCGTTTCCTTGCAACAAAGTCCTAAAAAAACCGAATTATAAAACCATACGTAAAATAATAGTAATCTATACTCAAAAAAGTAATAATCTATTCGCAAAAAACAGAGGTTTTGTATTCGAATTCTTACCAATTTCTGCACACATAAGGAGCTCGTATTTTATTGCTTAACGAAACTCTAAAAGAACTGAATTATTAGACTATTTGTAAAATAATCATTATCTATTGGTAAAAAAGAAAGGTTTTTCATTCGAATTCTTACCACTTTCTGCACACATTAGTAGCTCATCTTTATCGTTTCCTTGCAATGAAGTCCTAAAAGAACCGTCCAATAAGGGAAGAAAGACAATATATGTAATATCTGTATGTCCTCCACAGGCATCCAAACTATTTTCGATGGGCTTTTCGTTTCGACTCTCGAGTAAAAGAAATTGAGTCTCGACGGGAATCTCTTCTCCTCGGTTTCCAACTTTTTGAGTCATCCACCATAATTTGAACCGAAAACACGAAAGAAACCGATGGCCCCTGTGAGACAAAGGAGGAGAGGATGAGGAAGGGAGAGGAGAGGGAAGGGGGGAGGAGAGAAGAGATAATAGACAGACCGTGTGGAAAAAGACAGACCGTAGATTTACATCCTTACCAACATTCAAAAAAATCAATGACCTCCATATAACACAATAAGGAAAAGAGTGAGGAGAGAGGAGGGAGGGAAGAGAAGAGAGGAGAGAAGAGAGTAGAGAGAGGACAGAAGAGGCAAAAGAGAGACCGTATGGAAATCTAACCGTAAATTTACATCCATACCACCATTTTACATCCAAAACTTTCCATAAATATTTAAAAACCCAGACTATTTACATGCACATTTTATTTTATAACCATTTCACAGCTTTATACATTAAAAAAAAAAAATGAAAAAACCAACAGAGACAGATAAGTTTACAAAAAGGCAAATAAGACGTACGGTATAATTTTAACAACAAAACGATAAAAAGACTGAACCGTAAATTCAACAAAAAAAAACAGCACAAACAAACAGATAAAATATTTTTAGTAAAATTTAATTAAACGCAAAAGGTTAATGTAAGCTTCTCGCCCCAATTGTATACGGAAATTTTAAAAAAGTTAAAAGTTTCTCTTCCCAGTTGTACACAAAACTTTAAAAATTGTTTAAGTTCCTCACCGCAATTGTACCCAAAACTAAAAAAAAAGGCTACAGTAAGTTTCTCACCCCAACTGTACCGAAAACTTAAAACATAAAAGGGTTAAAATGAGTTTCTCACCTCAATTGGCCAAACGAAAAAAGATGTCGATTATTAGGATTTACCGATTTACCCCCAAGAAAAACCCCTTTTTTACTTTCCGGACCCATATCCTGAGTGAGAGTCACATTGGAGGGAATATTCGAAAGGAGAGCCACCCCGTTGACCAACAAATTGCCGTCCTGGAGCTTGATGACGTCAGCGGTTCCCATGGTGATGTCAGCAACTGCAGGGTTTTCGAAAATATCCTCTTTTTCGCTTTCGGTTTTTGTCAGCAGAGGAGATGAGAGAGAAGAGGAAGGGGGTGGAGGGAAGGACGGCAGTTTTCGAGGTTTGGTGTTGAAACAGGAAGGCAGAGGGGTAGGAGGAAGGGAAGGAGGCAAAGGAGAGAGAAAATTTTGAGGAGAGAGAGGATTTGGAGAGGGAGAGGAACAGAGAGTGGGAAATGACTGAAAGGAATGATAAGTTAAAGAAGAAGATGATGTTTCTTGAGTGTGTAGTGAAAAAGGAGAGGAGGATTTTAAAAACTGGTTGGAGTGCTTTTCTTGGAGTCAGGTGGATCAAAGTCCGGGTCATCGCTCTCGTATTGCTTTGCGTTTCAGTTCGGAACGGGACGGAGGATGGAGGGTCAGGATGAAAAGTTCGTGATCGGATCAATCAAAGTCAAACAAAGAAAATAAAGAAAGGGAGAAAAGCAAAACAACACGATAGATAAAAGGATGAAAGGATAGACATACATCCAGAAAAACTGGCGAGTTCACAAAAAGAAAATCAACAAAACGAGAGAGAGATAAGAGGGAAAAAAAAATGAGATTAAACTGAAAAAAAAAAAAAAACTGGAAAAAAGATAAATTAAAGCAAACGATATAAATTAGAGAAATGATAGAAATGATAAAAATGATAGAATGATAGAGCGGAAAGTACGGACGGACCTTCACAAGAAGTGGCAAAACTGGCAATCAGATTATTCCTCGGATTGCAATGTTGCACAGCCTTGCAATAATCTGCAGCTCCTGCAACGGCTGTAGCAGTACTGCTGTGCAATCTCTGCAGGGACTGAATATACATACTCCTTTGCTACAGCCGACGGACTCCCTTTGCTACAGCCGACGGACTCCCTTTGCTACAGCCGACGGGCTATACTACAGTACTGTACTGAAAGTTTTCCGCGGGCTACAGCTTCAAAAGATTTTACTGGCTACAACATTTGAGCATTTAACATTTGTAATCGGCTTGGCAATGCTGCAAAGCGTTGCAATAATCTGCAGCTTCTGCAACGGCTGTAGCAGTACAGTTCAGTACTATACTGCTATTCAATCTCTGCAGGAACTAAATAAGTGAATATACATACTCCGTGCTACAGCCGACGGATTCCCTGCTGCAGCCGACGGACTCCCTGCTGCAGCCGACGGACTCCCTGCTGTAGCCGACGGATTTCCTGTGCTACAGCCGACGGGTTTACTACAGTACTGTACTGAAAGGTTTCTGCAGGCTACAACTTCAAAAGTTTTTACTGGCTACAATATTTGAACATTTAACATTTGTAATTTAAAATTTTGTATACCCGGTGTGGCGACTGGTGGAGCCTTGTAAGTTGTAACTTGTAACCTACTAGATCCAACCTACTTACTAATGATTACCGTTGATATTTTTATCGGCCGTTGGAATCACGTGCCGTCGTGTACAACTGCCGATTATTGATCGGACGGTTGCGATGGAAGATTCAGAATTCTTAACGTCGATTTAGGAGTCGGTAGGTAAACGAAAATTGGACAAGTGTGCACGGTAAAAAAAATGACGAAAAGGTCATCAGCGCTAATAAAGATACGCGCGGTTACCACTTTTATAGTTTAATTGTACGCTTTATAAGGGCAGTACTGTACTGTACTGTACACCGCCAATCGCTATTAGCGTGTAGGTTTCATTAGCGTATACAAATAATTACCGTGGTGTACGCTATTTAAGAATTTGAAAATTTTGGAAAAAATCATACATTCTAATTGTTTGATTATGGTAATTTGGATGACTGCCACCCTAAATTTCAGCCACGTCATAGAAATAAGCAATCCACGCCTCTTTACAAGAGCAATGTTACAAGAGAATTATTAAGCTCCGTCGGATCCAATTTCTAAAGGTTCTGATCGAGTCGCTTATGACCGTCAGATTGGATATAGCACAATTGTGAGGTTGAAGTTGATGACCTGGAGCAAGGATTTGGTAGCGTGGCATGGCAGGTGGAGCCTGACCATAATTGACGTGTCTATCGGTGTAAAAGATCTTCACCACGTGGTAAGTGCAAAGTTTTTGGATTTGAAGGATAACGACTTGTTCAAATCATTAGTCGACATTTGCTGTCAAACACGCAATATCGTGTCCTCGTGCAGGAGATCCGTACTCACCAAAGATATTCTGCTTTCTGAGCTCCAATGCGGCGGGAGCTTGTTTCGTAATAAAGATTCGATTCGGCTCTGCACCTTAAACTGCTGTGACCGTACAGTACTGTAGTGTACAGCAGAACTGCAGTGTACTGAGCGCCGTGATTAGCACACAGTAAAATAGGGGAAGTTCCAAATATAGCGTGAAGGTAGTCAAAAGAAAGTATTTTTCGAAGTCCTTTCCTCCTGTACGAGAATGAAATCGTTTAATTCGCACTTTGCGCACTAATCGTGTCCGCCAGATTCGGCCGACTCCCTCATTTTGTTTTTTGTCTGTTTCTCTCTCGTCTTTTCTTCAAATTACCCGTACGAGCAGTCAAACGAGAGTGTTTTTATAGGCCATTCCCATTCGTACCTGTTTTCTCCGCATTGCAAAACATTTTTATTAGCAATTCGTTTCTTTTATAAACTTTTTGACACGAGTAGAAAATAAACACGCCTACATGAAATTTCAGTTGACAATTTGGATATTTCCCCATGTACTTGTAACTTAGCAAAACTTATTTTGTATTTTAGAGCAGATCCTTTGGATCCGGTTTGTAACCCTATGTGTAACAACGAAATTGTTATTTAAAGATGTGACGATTGTATACGTCGACAATGTCCGTGACGGTTGTCACCATCTACAATCTATGATGATGCACGTTATATTTTGTAATTGCTTGTGACGTCGCATGTCTTACCGTGACACTGTAGACATATCGCCTTCCAGTGTCGTTTCATGGTTGAAGAAGATGCAATTTGCCTTTGCGTCTCCTATCCGATCGACATGAAATGGCATCGGAATTCTAAGATCCCTGCAAAAAAAAATCCGTACCGGAAGTAACGGACAAAACAAAACAAATTGTGTACTTTTCCTCGTCGTACTAAACACAAAAAAACAGACAAAACATAGCGAAATCGTGTACTTTTCCTCGTCGCTTGAAATCGTTTAAAAGTTTTGAAAGATTTCAGCTTGTGCGAATTAAGTTCTTATTTGTTTAGCGGGGATACTTTAATTCAAAACACATTCCCAATGTGTTTTAAATAAAAGTTTGAAGATGACTTTTCTTGACGTGGTCGTGGGTCGAAAAACACAAGACGACAACATGTAGTACATTCTAAGTTCGACGATGGCGCAAAATGTACTTCTACTTTTTTCAATTTCTTTGTACGGTTGTTGCTTTATGGCGCTAAGTTTTACATGAAAACGACAGGAAAAAACCCTTACTTTGGCACATGGTGACATACCCTAATACATTTCCCTTCGAAAATTTTGTTGCTTGCGAAAAAAAAAAAACGGGATGCATGTGGATTTTTATAAACCGCCATGCATTCGCAACTTTGTGCGAAGGGTTCCCGCGGTTGCCGTACAGTTTTGTTTTTTAAAATGGACAAGTGACAAAAGTTGTGGACGTAAAAAAAAAATGTCCCTTTGAACTTCTTAGGCTGTGTGCCCATGTGTTCAATGGTTTTTTCCCGTCTTTTCCAAAGAAAATGAGACTTGCAACGAGAAAATCTTAAACTGTACGAAAAATGGGCAAAAACCAAAGGACATTTCGCGTCTTTTCGGAACTTCGAGCGTACTCCAATTTGGCGTTATTATCATTTAGACCCACTTCCAATTCATTTCAACACTTGTACTGAAATAAACTCGCGAGGTGATTGTAATAGAAGTAATAGCCAATTGAAAAATAGAAAAACGGTATTGCACATGTGAAACGTCTTCAAAACAATTTTCACGAGGGAGAGTACACGCTAATTTTTTACGTGCTCGTCGCGCGCATATACGTACAAAAATGACAGGCATGTACGGAAAAAAAATTCATTGAGGTCTTGGACCTCCACTTTCATTCATGGGTCCTTTGCAAAATTTTACGTCGTCCTCATCTCTCCCCCTCTTTCTCACTCGACCTCTCCTCTTTCTCTCTTCTCTAAATGAAATGCAGCAATAATAGTATCAAATCAAAGATATTTTTTTTTCTTTTTTTTAATATTTTTGGTCATAGTTTGATGGCATATCGAATGATGAAAGATAAGAAAAAGAAATCGGGAAGCCATGGCGGAAAGTTTACGGACTAATAACGTCACAAGGTAGCATGACTTCGCTATGTCACAAAACCCTAAACATCTACAATTGTCACAAAAACCTCGACGTCTACAACCGTCGCCGTTTTTGTAGACGTCACGAATTTTAGGAAGTTCCGTAGACGTCTACATTTTGTTTCGTACTCCGTCGCACATTTTGTAGATGTCTACAAATGTAGCATATTTAAAGTACAAAAGGCCCAAGTAACGATTGACATAGGAACATTTTGAAAAGTACACCGGAAAATCTGCGCTAAAATCCAAAGTAACATTCTAAAGTTTCAGATGCATGGTCACACGGCCTTAACGTGTGGCAATTGGAAGAATTTTACTAAACCTGGTAAGAAATATACGAAATTATTAGGTTCCATGTACGACAATGTTCAATTGTTATGAAAATGCAAACAATTGTACGGACTAATCTATTGTTTGATAGAGATATTTGTGTTTGACAATAAAGATTTCATTGTAAGTTCAAAATGTGATTGAAACGGAAAGTTCTTCACTACCATTAAAAAAAAAACTGCAAGATATATTAAAATGCACGATGGTAAACCATCTAAGTCCGGGGGTACAAAAGGGGTGGCATGGCCGAAACTGAATTACTACCAGCAAGGGAATAAAATAACAGCACAACAAAAACAAAAACCACGCCATACATGAACTCTAAGAGACAAATTGAGCCGTTGGCCTAAAATCTAAACACATCCACACTAAAGGTTGCAACGACAAATATCATCAATATGCAACAGGTGGCGTGGAGGTGAATCTCGCAATCCACGACCGTCGGTCACCACCGTGCTTTGTCGGATAAGGGTCAACAATGGAGACCGTTGAAGCGAGACAGAGATATGTTGACGGTAAAAAGTAGACATGAGAGTTGGGGAAGGGCTACCATGTCCCCTAACTTCAAAAGTTCGCCAACCGCAATCACAAATGAAGCTGTTGAACGACGAGTCCAAGGTCTCAAATATCTCCACGACAATTGGTATGAAATTGTCGGGTGGGACTGGGTGAGCGTAATCGCGTTTTTTAGAGGCCGATGTATTATGAGCCCCAACATGAGTATGTAATGCCAAACGCTTGGAAACATGGGATCTCGTAGGGTCAGTGAGAACCACATTTCTTTTACAACATGGCTGTACACAGTTTATTAAATTATGGTTAGTAATGCACATTTTAGTGGTAAGAAACGTTAGAACGGCATAGAGTACTTAAAATACTTTAATTCCACAATGTGAAAAGGGGGACACATCACAATCTTTAAAACCAACCAATTAAATATTGTGGTTACCAACGTCATTGGTTGTAGAAGAAATAGTGCAATAAAGTGAATAAGACTAGGCTTTTGGGACGTAGAGAATAACTTAAGGGGGGTGCTCTTACTGGCTGGCGCTTCTATAAAACATACGGGGAGGAAGAGGGAGAAGAGGGAGAGGGACAATGAGTAGGAGAGTGGGAGGGAGACGAAGATCATACTGATTGTTGCAATGAATAGAACGCCCATGTTCTTCACAGAAAGGCTAATGAATTAACAAATATAGAGTAAGTGTATACAATTGTTCATATTCTAAATAAGTTGAAAGGAAAGTGAGAAATTTGACCATATACTCGATTAAAATTTATGTTCAAATAGATTTGTAAATATAGCACCATCCTAATCTAGTAAGGATATCGGTGCATGTGTGTAATATGAAGTATTGTATAACCGGGGTATGTAATATAAAGTGGATGTTATTTAATGTTAAGATATGTAGGGAAAGAACGCCTCACATTATACAAACTCTAACTACACCGTGAATCGTAATTAGCGTTAACAATTTGTTTGCCACTGAAAACATCTTTTCTCCTAAAACATTTGTCCAATTTCCAATTTAAGACCACAATTCGTAAGCTGAGAATATTACCTTTCAATCGCAACCGTCAGATCCACAATTCGACGTGTGTACGGAGAAAAGATGTTTTAAGAGACGAAAAAAACATTAACGCTAAATACGATTCACGGTGTAGTTTATGACTGCACCACTAATCGCTAATAGAGTTCATGATTTATAACCAGTGATACTTAGATAATGTTTTGCCACGTGGCTCATTATGGTTCATTTAATTAAGTACTCAAACTAGAGTGATAAACTCTCATGGCGAAGTGAAGTGTACTAGTTGAATGGACAGTCGCCAACACAAAAAAATGACATATAGTGTGATCTCACTATTGATTATTGACCACGCCTCGTAAAAAAAGGCTCGTCTTTATACTTTTTTCTCTTCCTCTGCAATATGAAGAAAAAATAAAAGGAGTGCTTTACCTTAAGTACGCTTCTCTTACTTCGAATAATTTATGTAATTAAAAACTCATAGCTTTTGAAAGTTCAGCACTGGAATTTTGAAACGATTGCAAATAGAGCACAATCTACATTTCTCTATCATTAGTTAGATTGCCTTATAGACACTGAAGCAATCTTCGCACAGTTACCGAATTTTAACCATTTTTGGCCGAACATTCGGTTACCATTCTTTACGCAGTAGGAAACGTGCACAACCTCGTACAAGTGAGAAAACTACCACTGTTCGATCAGTACTAAATAATAACACACATTCATGCAGTTTCGTAAGGATCTGACAGGAAGTTACTCGTAAAACTGAGCTTGCACTACTACATACATACTGCAGAAAATTTCCACACCACAGTATTACTCTTTCAAGACAATATATTACTCCAGACAGTAACGACACAATTTCAACAAACGTAGAAATCCTTTTGGTTAAGCTGTCTGAACACAAAAAATGGCCACATAAGATATTACATACATACAGATATGCACGACATACATATTACATATCACACACAAAACACATACAACATATAACACACGAAAACCATAACATACCACATACGTAAGACATAGAACAGCGTAACCAAAAGGCTTAATATTCCGATGGGAATCCATTTGTAAGAATTTTGAATGTGCATGAAGTTCAATTCATATAATATCTGGAAAAAAGTTGCAGTAACTCACATTCATTGAGAAGCAACAGGCTGCTTTACATCTCTAACATCCTTCCATCTATCGTATATAAAACGAGCGAGAGAAGAGGAGGGAAAAAAATAGCCTGTATAAAATATTCAGTTTCTAAAAGATAAACAAAATTCAAAGAGTAGGAACTGCAGTGGGAGTTGCCTCGTGCAGCACAAAAGAAAAAAATCGAAAAAGAAAAATTCGTAAAAGAAAAATAGTTCGAGGAAGTTGCAATAACTTTGACGTCTCAAGCTGCGACTTCACATTAAGAATTGCTGAAAATTTTAAAATACCAAAAAACACTAGACGACAACTTTTGACTTCAGTAAAATGTCAAAAACAGCATTTAACCACACTACCTCCTGGATCCACATTTTACCACCAGCCATTCACTGGATAGGTCCCAAAAAACCCTAATTCTTCTCTTTTGAGCCTGTCCAGTACAAAAAGTAGCTGTCACATAACTTCAACCTCCCTATAACACCATTCCCAGTTGCTCTATGAAACCATGCCCCATTTGGTACCATATTTTTCCTCTCCAAAACCGGCCTTTGTGAGATAATATACCCAATGAAACGAAGCTTCACACAGTATATGTGATTGCCCACAGACAAAAACCGGTCTCCCTCGGCTTTTTTAAAACATGGCAAGTTTTACTGTAAACGACTCGAAATTTTTAAAGAACCGTGTTAAACTCTGTGTGAGGTTTTAAAAACCTCACACGACCTGATAACTTTCCACCACCATTTGTGTCCTTCCTGCGAATTTCACCGGACTTCCTGACTGAGTTGCCTCCACCTGCGTCACCTGTAGGTTCAATACCAATAACAGAAATCCACACTAATTAGCTTTTCCAAAATAAATACATCATTTCACAGCATTTCATAGTTCCAAATGCGGTATTTATTGAACTGTAGAAAAAATGCGAATTTTATTTAACCGTAAAATTTGTGTGCATTACAGATTATAGTAAACAGACCTAATGTTGACATCACACTTAAGTTATATTGACATCAGATAAAATCATATTGACTTCGACATTACTAGCAATTATATACGTTTGGCATTTCTGGGATCAGCATAAAGATTTTCTCGACTGCCACTAACCCATGAACCCTTATTAGTGTTGATAACACTAACCCGGTCCCAATTTGTTTAGCCCTCTGACCGTACCATAGAGTTATTAAAACTAATTCTTTAATTTTCAACACTAATTCTTTAAACACTCTTAAAGCCAGCCATGTCAATTGGACCTGAACTAGAACATTTACC
Source organism: Zygnema cylindricum (assembly GCA_037447655.1). Taxonomy (NCBI): domain Eukaryota; kingdom Viridiplantae; phylum Streptophyta; class Zygnematophyceae; order Zygnematales; family Zygnemataceae; genus Zygnema; species Zygnema cylindricum. The sequence goes on from JBBHKE010002883.1 coordinate 13,811, forward strand.
ACTAATAGAAACCCCACACTAACAATTGTTTCACTCATAAAGCCACGGGCAACTGATGGCGCTGACACCAGCATAAACGACTTGAATAAGGTTGAAAACTGAAATTTGAAAAGAACGAATCTGCTACTACACTTTAATTAGATGTAGTTAGTAGAGCCTGTTCATTTTTCAGGATGGACGGATCAGATGTACTGAATCTTTAAACCTATTTCTACGCCAAAACAGAGCTGACGCGGTAAAAAAACTGCCACTTAATTAGGGTTTTCAGTTCTGATTCTGCTGATGTGCATCAGCCCCTATTTATCTTTTGCAAAAACATACTACACCGGTAATAAATTAAACTTATTTTCCTACTTTGATGAGTACAATACAGTTTTAATAACTATGAACACAGTCGACTGTTCCAGATTCAGTCCAAAATAAAAAGAAGACTTTTCTAGTAATTTAAACAATGATAGAGTACTAATAGTATGTTCAGTTAACCTAGGGAATGCAAAATATTGACAGAGCATACTCGTAATTGAAGGCACTGAAAAGGAACTTCAGTAGGCCCTTTTTTTGTTTTCATAAAGACAATAACAGAGGCGGTTATTGAAACAACTCAAGAAAACTCCATTCCATCGCATATACATAAATTTAGTACATATAGAAATAGATACAAACATTTTTTGCCAGAAACCACAGGCAATGCAATCTTCCGCTAACATTGCATCAAAACAAAATGATAATTGACGCAAATGGTCACATAGATGCAAAAAAGCATCTGAAAACCCTAAAACTGACCAAAAGCTGTTGTGAAGAAAAAAAAACCAGAACCCAATGGGAGAGAGCACAGAGAAAACCACAGAACATTACCTTCACATCACAGAATGTTTTGTTGGATGTGAATTTAACATCAATAGGGAAGAAAGAGTCTGGATTAGAAGCAGGAACTACAAACTCCAGTGATCCGCTGCAAAACATAAAAAAGGTAAAACAGTTACATATTGCAAGGACAAAGAATAAGGAATCCATAAACGCACCTAAGGTCAAGAAAACAAAACAAAAAAACCCAGGATAGTTGAAAAAGAAAGTTAAATCTCATTAGTAAGCTATGTGTCACTGAATGGCTAAGAGCTCTACCTTAGGGTAATTGAACATATGCATATGCTGGTGTTTCTGGCCAGTAATTGCATTAATTGTTCAGAAAAATGTAAGTCTCCTACAGTTTTTTGTACAATACTGCGAAAACTGGCCAGTAAAGACAGTAATCGCGTATGTGTAATCATGCTATCTGAAAGCATCGGCAGGGGACCAGTATGATAAGCTTACCTGCGATTTGTATTGTCTATCAGGACAATATTCCATTCCAGAACTGATCTCCGAGAATCGAACCTGCAATGCAAGGAACATATACACAGAGTATGAATATGTCTGAGATGAAAAAACTCACTGCCTGTTTTTTTCTCGAATAGAGTTTGGCCACAGGAATTTTAAAGGGTCAGCAGACATCGATTAACAACACACAATCAGAACATCGTCAAGAAAACACAGTTCACCACTCAACCGGACCTGCACCTCAGGCAGCATATACATAAAGTGTGACTATTCTGTACTTTAATACTGAGACCAAAAAATAATTTGTCGAACAGATTTTTAATTGGTTTATTTGTAAAATTTCAATTATCAGCAGCCAATAAGAAAACATCCTTCAACAATTATGGATGGAAAACAGAAACAAAACTGCCTCCCCAATAAGAACCTACTTAAATCCATGAGTTAATAGACCACATCCCAGGAAAGAAAAAACCAAAACAATACCAAAACAATCATTGATATAAAAGGCCACAATGTGGAGGACTATGTTGCTTTGATCACTTAGAATGACATGCATCAAGCTGAATGGCTATAAACAGGATAGAAAAAAGCTCCCATGTCTGACTTCTAAGTTTCTGAAGATAACAAGCGAAAAAGATAGTTCTCATCATAACATTAGTCCAGAAAATAAACATCACTAAAAGTCTTTTCACTTGGCCGATTCCGATACAACAAGTGAGGAGTACTCCATTACAGTTACAGCTTTCAGTTGGACGGTTAGTAAGATAACCGAAAGCAGTAGAATTGTGCTAGCCCTACTGCACCCTACTCCAATTTTTAAGTGCAGTAAGGGCACTAATTCTACCACAGACTGCGGCGAATCATTTCGTTTCACAACCTGCCCTCTAAAGTGAGAGGGATACGAATCGGTTGCGAAGCAACGTGTCTGTCTACGTTTAAAAGAACCCATAATATTTAGACAACATGGCCTGTGATCCGATTATTTACTTCCGACCAGTAATTGTCCTTTTTCGTACAGTGCAGCCTATTCCATACAATGCTGTGTGCAATATTCTCTTTCAAGGTGGAAACCCTATCAATTAACTTCAGCAGAAAATCACAGGAAAGAAAACTGGAAGAACGCAGCGTAACTTTCCACACAACATACATGAATTATCCCAAATTCCGTCAATGTTGCTGCCAAAAGAATACTGGTAAACGGTATAACACCATTTTCTCGACATTGGAAACTGACAAGGACATGACTTGTCTTTTAGCAGACAACAGGTTGGACACTCCGTATTCGAGCAGAATATTGTCTAATATTGTCAAAAAAGTTAATTTTCCTGTACGATTGCAGTAATCACTTGCAAGCATAGCGAGTATTCGCATACCTAAAATTGCCCTATAACAAACAACCAATATCCAAAACTCATACAACAACAATCAATCAATTAAAGCACAAAGATAAATTTTCAAGAAATACCACACCATTCTTCCATCTGGTTTCACAGACAAAATTGCCATACAACCAAAAGGTAAGATTCTCTATTAACATTTATGCGAAGCCTGGCAATAAAGGATATCAATAAACTATCATCCTTGTTTTTCATCCCGAAACCAAAAATTAAAAGAGATCTGCCAGAGGAAACTTCTGCAGATACAGGTACTGATCTCAAGTCCAGTCCATCTACAAATCTGTGAAGTTCCCATAACAGCCGGGGAGATTTGATTTGCCATAATTGAACTGTTGATGCAGGCTTAATCACAAACAAAAAGAGGAAATACTTGATTCAAGAAAGCACTTTAATGCTGCTGTTTGAACAAGAAGGCTTAAGCACACACAAGAAAGGGGAGAAACTTAATGTGGAATAGACTCGAACAAAAAATAAACAATTGATTGCCCTTACGTCCATGACTTCGATCACATTTAAATTTGAGGACATTTCTGTTCTTTAATGACAATATAGTGAGGGAGGTAGGCAAATACTCCCCTAAGTGACTCCAGTGAAGGATAAGACTATTGTACCTTGGTTCTCCATCGTAATCCTTAAGCGTGGGAGCATCCCGGAGAGCTGGGAGGGGGATTGTGATCATAACATTTTGGAGATCAAATGCACTCGAAGCTTCATACTCAATGTTGACGTATGTCTCTCCTCCAGAAACAGAGGGCCAGCAATTAACTGCACGAGATGCAAACCTAGTATCAAGTCTGGGAACTAAAAGTCAAAAAGTTAAAACTAAAAAAGGGAAAGCACAAGTCAACAGACAAACAGGGTCCACGATACAAACTCTGAAATATGTTAGCACAAACAACAACACTAGCTATTCAAAGTCATCAAAATAACTTCTATACTCAACAAATTCCGCCTTAATGCCTTTCCGCAGACAATAAAAAAGAAAGATCATTTCTTAATTATGCTCAACAAACCAGGCTTCTATTACACAAACTAGGATTAGCAAAATACTAAAAATATATCAAAACATGAGAAAACCCCTTCACTAAAAATGATTAGTCATACACAACCTCCAAACAAAGGAAACAAGAAGCTCAGATTAATCAAAATGATAACACCTTTTGACTATTCTTTTGTCCACTGTAGAAACACAATGCCCGACACAAAATGGAGACAGAAACACATTGGCTAAAATTCGGGAATAGAAAATGTGGGTAAAGCAAATGACAGCTTTAGTGGTGTGTGGAGAAAAATATTCTGAACACGTCAGTACTAAAACTCTCACAAGTACTTACTGCTCAGCGGCACAATTGACTCGTCGCGGCTTTGCATCCTCCATTTCAAAATTCCTAATGGGCTTCCTGTGGGAAATGGTCTGCCGGGATCTTTCAGGCCAAGAATGTTTTTATGCCCATATAAATTCTTATCAATGTTTGGATGAGTCTTGAACTGAAACGACTTGTCATGTCCACCCTCGATCTGCATCACAAATGTGTAGGAAATAAAAAGACCTATATAAAGCAGAAAGTTGCTAATAACCTTGGCCTTCAACAAACAGGTAAAAACGACAGCAGCAACGATGCAGATATAGACATTAAGCAAGTAAAAGCCCCAAATTTTCATCAGGAACACGAACTCAAAAATGACAAAAAAAAAAGGCATGAGCCAAGGTGACTTACATTGACCCGAATATAAGCATCATCCTCTTTCAAAACCGTCAATGCCATCGTGCCTTGCAACTCCAGGTTCTCCATCCCACCATCCCTTTTCCATACAACAACCAATCTCTCCTCGATCGAAACTGTGATAGGATCTGTGATTGGAGTAACTGCCTTTGCACCAACGGCAGCTACAGGAGCATCCTCCACAATCACTTCTCCTTCTGCTTTCAAAGACTCTAAGAACTGGTTTGCTTTCTGAGCTTTGCCAAGTTGCATTCCCATGCCTCTCGAAGGAGCTCCAACGCTTACTCGACCTGCAGATACAATGGAAGGACAAGACATCAAACAGAGAGGGATCTAACAGATCTAAAAATGGTTGCCCCCCACACACTGATGTTGCTAACTACCGCATTAACCATCACAACTCAAGTGAACACAGGTATGAAACCTTTAATATGCCAGCAGAATTTTGTTAAAGAGCAGAAAGATCAACTGTAACTTCATTCCACATAATCTTACGGCATCTTTCAACAGAAGTATAGTACCCACAATGCCACCATGATTTGACAAGCCGTCAGTTAACAGGCGAAAGGCAAAGCTTACTTTCCCTCTGAAACTACCGTTGATACATTCTGCCTAGAGTAAAACACCCCATTTGCATACAAGTACTATCCTTGCAGCCATCTGCTGTTATTCAGCATCAGAATCTGATGGAATTTGGAAAAGTAAACACGAGGGTCACCTTTGTAACATCTGCATCGTTGCATTTCCACTTTCTCTATCCACTATACAAGGCTATACCATAAAAAAAAATTCTCCTGCATTTTAATAGTGGGATTTACCTTTGCCAGAATCCATGGAAGACGTAGAATTGAAACCACTCATTCCACCCATTGAACCAAAGCCTCCACCTCCAATATTTGGCCCATCAAAGCCATTATTCATGGATACTGGCCCTGATGAGAGTGATCCGAATGAGGAAATTCCAGAACCTTTGTCCCCCTTGAATTTGTCAGCCTGCAAAAATAGTCCTCCGGCAATTGAAACCACTATCAGTGTCATTACTAAGTTGGAAAAAGGAAGTAGTTAGAAATAAAAAAGGTTACTATCAGTGTTATTATGAAGTTGAGAACAAAGAGTAGATGGGAAAGAAAAAAAAATATTAGTTTAATCACTAAGTTCGGAAAAGAAAGGTTTTTATCATACACTGGGATCCAACTTCTTCAAAACACAAGGCTGTAAGGCACAGGACTGGAGGGCTTCCAATGAGATCAAATTCTAAAATCTTAATAAACAAGGTCAGGAAAGCACCTTGGTTTTATCGATCTCAATGGCCTTGCGCTTCATCAAGTCCTTGGTTTCATTGATTTTTGACTGAATGTCCGCCTTATACTGCCTCTCAGCAACACTCTCCATTTCTGTATATTGCTTGACCTGTGCTATGGTCACATTGTCCTTGTGACCTAATGAAATAACTTCATCAAATGCAAAGATCAGTTCAAAGGCCATTTTGCAAATCATTTCCTCCTCCAACAGCCCTGGACAGTATTCAGGCACCTGTAGGACAAGCGAAAATACACAGAGGGGGAGAGAAGAGAGAGGGAGGGAGAGAAAGAGAGAGAGAGAGGAGGGATGGAGAGAAAGAGAAGATGGAGAGAAAGAGAGAGAGTTAGTTATGTAAAAAGCTTGCTTCTGAGCCTCCTCATCTAGAGTAGATAAATAAACTAGCTGATAATCCCATATATATAGAGATAACAACCATGACCCAAGAATAAACTCCCAACAACGACAGAAAATGAAATCCTATTATTTCCACTTCACACAAACCAATCAGTATTGCAAACAGCATATGAATCACAGCAATACAAAAAAGAAAGAGAAAGAAGAATACTTTCAAGATAAGAATCTCATTTAAACTGGAGCATTAAGGAACATATGAGATGAGTGATGATCTGATTTTCGGGCATTAAGAAACTTACAAGCTTGGAAAGAAGACGTAGGGTTTCAAGGTCTTCCAATATATTACTCTGCTTGTTTGTAACCAGTAAAAGATATAGGGTCTCCATAGGTTGATAGACATATCGGACATTCTCAGTCTCCACATATGTATGTTGCTTACCACTCCCAACAAGCTTTGGAAATGCTGCCAATAAGCCTTCGATCCTTATTCTTGACATGTCCACAAACTGCCGGGAAACCAATGCTGTCATTGACACAAACAAAAAAGTGAGTCATACACTTCCACAAGAGATATACTGTTTGTTAAATAATTTTTATCGAGCATGTTTCTTAAGAAATGAATGAAATAACATGGAACAAATCTATGGTTTGGTCCTTATTCTTGACATGTCAACAAACTGCCGAGAAACCAAAGCTGTCACGAAACAAAATCGGGACTCCCTGAAAGTGGTTCATAAACCTCGACAAGAAAAAGGTATTCTGTAACTGCTTGCTGAGTACCTTTATCAGGAATGTTTTGAGAGAAAGAAAGGGATAACATCACAATTATCACAGCAAAAAAGCATGTTCAGCTTGATTGTTGGCAAATTATCACTTGTAATGTGTCTCACCAGTAAGAGTTACATTGCAGCTACATTGGCAAGACAGTCAATATACTAAATAAAAAATTGGCAAAAAAGATAGCCAAAAAGTTAACTGCAGCCGGATCTACATAAAAGATCACCACGATACACTTCTGCATTTGCATTAGCGTCATACGGAAAAACGATGACATAACAATGACAGTAAAATACTTAAGGCACATATTGATCCAGATATCCCCCCGGATTTCCCTTCAAATAGAGAATATCTTACGTTTTCCAGTTTTGCTGATGATGGACGCAGCGAGGACCACCTACAAAAGACAAAAAGAGACAGGTATGGCACATCAATGAGTGTCAACCTACTACACCTCCTTTCAAAAGTATTTAAAAAGACATTAAAAATATATAAAAACAGCAAACAAAAAGTGAGTGTTAAGAACCTACCATCTTGACGATGGATAATGCTTTCCAACCGCTATTAGATCTGTGTTGCTGTTTCAAATACGGCAAAAAATGTTTTTAGAAAAATCGTCTTTGTAAAAATCGTTTACATTACCCTCCACACGGATCAGTAGAGAGGAGCCGTGAATTCAAACAACAAATTCATACCCTAAATCCAAACATTCTTCTATTAAGACCTTATACATCAAATCTACTCACATTCTCCTTCTAAAAATGATACTTTCTACTACTATCGCCCTACGAATTTACCCTATTTCGCAACCATGCTTTTCTGCTGGCCCAATCCGACCTGTTTTTAGCGAAAATCCTGCGCCTTCCTAAGACCTAAAACGCACCAAAAAAAAAGGAAAACGAAGAGAACTTGTTCAGCAGTTTGAAAATAGTTGGAGATGCTTCATGTAGTAACACAATCTCCTGCCATCATACCTATGTAATAATTTCGTGCGACTTTTTGACGACGACATTGACGGAGCGACTATTGATCCAGTGAAAGTATGAACCATAGTTAAAATGTGCGAAAACAATTGGAAACGCTACATGCTGTGAGCTCATATTATATGCTACTTTATGGTATAATAACGCGTAAAGTATGTATAAGCTACATATAGAGTGTCCAATTGCTTTCGCACATTTGAACAAAAAAAGTTTCCACGTCTTTTTGAAACTTGATCAACATTGTCACGTGTGAACAGTAAATTTGTCTCTCCGCCTTCCGAGCTTATACATTAATTTTCAACGTTCAACGATATTTCACCTGTATAACTGCCTCGAGAAATCGCAGCCGTCAATCACACATGCGACACGCTTCTTCCACAGGATAAAGCTGTAAAGCGTCAGCATAAAGGAGCCCTCCCGAGTTCCCCCCACACGCTCGCCTCCAGGCTCCGCCGGAAAATGCAGTCCAGAAGCGAGTGAACTTTATTGGGACACACTATTAGTCACAACTCTGACTCTACCACTTAAACCGTACACTTAAACCGTACACTTCCAGTAAAGCACTGTATTTAATTGTCCCGCACTGTACTGTACAATAAGGAAACAAAATCCTTGCCCTGTACCTTCCTGTACTCCATTGTACAGCACTGTACGATATGGCAATGAGGTGATACGGTGATTACGGTCCTGCTGGACCTCACCAGAGAGTCGCGAGGCGTATCGTAACCAATCTGCAGATGCCGTATGAACCGGCAGTATCGATATTTGGTGCGAATTCAGCCAACCATGCGAAAATTTACCGTGCGAATTTTCGCAAAAGCTGCAAGGTTGAACACTTGAACTCAAAGTTTACAGTACACCGCCAATCGCTATTAGCGTAGTGTACGCTTTTTTTTTTTAATTCTCCAATAGCGTAGCTTATTCTATTTTTTCCTGTATGCCATTAATGGTTATTTTCCAAGTAACGTACAAAATGAAAGTACAATAAATTTTAAATAGTGTGGTGTACGGTACGTGTCATACCGTACACAATTGTACCTTTTTAAGTGAAAAAGTATGATTAATGAGTTTTAGTAACCGCGGACGCATGAGAATATGCGCTCTAAAAAGGGGATAAAATCGGGTTGTCAAATATCATGTTCGCACATATTCGTCCAGCAACCACGTTTCGACAGTGTGAACGTACGATTTCTGTACGATTTGTCAGATTTTGTACAAATACCTGTATTAGTGTAAGCATGTTTGCGACCAACATTTTTTTTTTCAAAGACCCAAATTAGAATTATTAAACAATTAGAATGTAAGTTTTTTTTCAAAATTTTCAAATTATTAATTAGCGTAGACCACGGTGATTATTCATATACGCTAAAGAAACTTCTACGCTAATAGCGATTGGCGGTGTACTTGCTATATCAGCATAATATCTAGTGATGCGTAACGAAACTGATTTTCCTTCGTTCTTCGCGCTTCACTGTCCGTACAACAGTTGACAATAGACAGGTACCGATTTTGGCGGGCTTTTGTATCGTGATTTTGCCGATTCGTTCAGGTTTCGATAATCGATACTAAATTTATTTTCGACCTAAAAATCAATCATCAGCATTTCCCGTTATCTTCATGTCACGCTATTCAGGTTCAACTTTATCTTTTACTCTCATCTGGCCGCAAGTATTTTTTTAAACTGCGTTGAATTGCTGGAAGTACAAAAAGAAAACAAAAAAACCAGGATTGAGTAAAATTAAAAACTAAATCAACATCGACTAAAAAGCCCAAACCAAAGCAAAATCAAGTGAAAAATAATAAAAGTCAAACTAAGTATGAATAGAGGAAGAATGGAGCAAGTAGGTAACTAGTTTTTACCTTACCTGGAACAAAAGGATAAGATGCTACTCATAGAATTAGAAAGAATGTGAAGATGATTGTTTGTACTTTTGTATCGGGAATTTTTCAATTCACATCGCTGATTTTACAAAAGCCGAAACGAACTGCCATATCAACTAAGATCACGAGAATCCTCAGCATGGAGAGTCAATCGACAATTCCAATACAATCCAGATCACAAAAATAAAATGGACCACGTATTGCAAGAAGAAGACAACCTAAAAAAAAACAACAACAAGACTACCTAAAAGATATCCATTGCGTCTGTGATATAACAAGAAACCACGTTCAGTACAAAACCGTGGCTTGACTTAGAGGACGTCGTTTAGATTGGATATAATTTGCAAAAATCGTGTGAAGGCACTAAGCTGACAAGCAGTAACTACCATAAAAAAACTAAAACAATAAAAAATCATAAGTTACAGACATCACTCAGTAACCATGGATCTGCAGTAAGAAACACCCAAGGTTCCGGTAGAATAGGAAACCAATGCACTTTTCATTTGTCTCCCTCTCAATGTTACAAAACATAGTCCACTCTTTAACATAAAACTGCCTTAAATTCTGACTTTTATTTCCGGGCTTCATTTTTAGACGTTTTCACAGAACCGAGAGGACGTACAAAAACAGAAGCCTATAGTTTTTCCAGAAAAAAATTGAAACTTTTACTATGTCCTGCCTGTGCCCACTATCAAAGTACGGTAAGAAACCCGTTTCCCAACAAAAAGTGTGCTTTAAAAAAAGCGCCTGGGAACCAGAAAACCGATCCAAAAACCGACCAAAAACCGACCAGAAACCAAACAGAAATCAACTAAACACCTTCCAAAACCGGCCCATAAAAATGGGAGTATATTGACCTAAGCTCTCGTAAGTGACGAAGCGTCTGTTTTTGGCATTTTCCTCCCATCCGGTTCCTTCGAACATAAATTCATCACGATGTACGTTTCTAAATTGTTATATTCACTAGCGGCATCTGAATCATTTTGTGACACCAAAAGAGGGAGAAATTCCTGTTGAATAGTCGAAATAACTTTCAAAAAAGGCCTTGGGTACTCTCTAAAGAGTCTGTATCCAGCAATCTGCATGTGAACAAAAATAAAAACAGAAACGATGAAGTCGTCAATGTTAGTTTAAATTGTCAAATTGGAACTGCAATAATATAGCTCAGAAAAAAATAGTAGTTTAATGTGCAAAAACATCTGGAAACGATAAATATTGTTATCCCGTACTATAAGCTATAAGACAGTATAATACCCGAATAGTACACGTCCTGTATGGGGTAACAATATAGTGTTTCCAATGGATTTCGGACATCAAACCTATGAAATAAAATAGGGAATATATTTTTCCCTCCTCTCTTTTCCCTCGGTTCTTTCATATTTCTCCCCTCCTTAAAGCAGAACTCTAAATATTACTGGACCGTGAAGTTTCTCATATCAGCAAAACAAAAGACAGGCAATGGGCCACAATAGGACAGTTTTGGAAACAGAAAACGGACCTCAAGAAATGTTCGAAGCACTGCTGCTGTGATCCTATTGGCTGGAAGTTTATTAAGTAACCGGGCGAACCAAGCCCATCCCTCCTTTAAACCAAACGGATTAACGCCATTGGTTGAATCTGTCTGTTATAAAGCACAATAAGACAGCTGTAAAATGGGTAAGCAGTTGAATCTTACCACACGCTTGACAAAAAGTCTCCTTGATAGGAAACAAAAAGAGAGAAAAAAGAAAGAAGGAAAAAAGAAAAGTGAAAACAAAAAGCAACAGAGAATGGCAGGTGACAAGGTTGGGCAGAGGAGAAAGAGTGGTGATAAGTAAAGATGAGATCACATTATAGCACTTACTCACAATTTTCAAACTTGTGAATACACAAATGGTACAAACACTGGAGGTACAACAAGTAAAGCACGTAGAAAAGCTGCGGAATGGAAAACGGATATAGATTGGAAAACAACTGTGGCCTAACTTTTTACCTGTACAATTGCCGCAAATAAAGCCACATAGCGAATCATTCGAGAGACATATGCGTCAGTCGATTCCAATTTCCCGTCCACCTCTCCATATCCAATTTTCTTGAAATAGTCTCCCTCAACAGGGAATCCCTCCTGAACAAAAAACAGAGATTATCGATATCCCTTTTAGTTTGGTCAACAATCCACATACTATTCCATTGGGATTAATTCATCATCTCTCTGTTACTTGCCAGTCAAAATTCATCAGATATGAGTGTTGACTAACTCGACAATTAGTTATGAACATTGAGGGCATTTCCTCAAAATTCGGTACGGGGTAATAATTTTCCCCGTGATACACTACTTCCCGTATCGAGCATGATATTCAAAATAGTGCAGGCTAAGAAATAAAAAAAGAAACCGTACAAGTAAAAACTGTACCTTACGCATACGAAAGAAAAAATTGTACCCGCGGAAGAAAAAAAAATGTACCACAGGTCTATCGCGATACGAATAGTTAATGTACCATATCATGTAGCGGATTGAATTTGTACAGCAGGGTTTTATAGCACCACGATAAAAAAATTCTCAGCGCAGTACGATACATTGTAAAGTGTTGTGATATTTTCTGGAAACTGAATACCATGTAGAAGATTTATCTATAAGGTAATCCACACAGGACAGTGAGCTCTGTCTTGTGTCCTCACCTTGGTATATACAAAGTATCTGGGCACCGTATATATGCACACTTCATTCAGTCGAGCGAGTGTAAGTTCCATGACCAACGGAACCTGTCGCACATGGAACAACATTAGTAAAAAGAAATAAAAAAGACAACTTCAGACTCAAACGGCCCAGCAACACGACATACGTCCCATCAAAACAGAAACACGAAAGGAGTGCAAACAGAAAAGAAGTTCCCTAAAACTTGAACTTCAACTCTCTGTAGAGCCCTAGACGCATTTCAAAAACCGGGACCGGGTTTCCCATTCATATGTAACTGTAAGGAAATTGAAGTAATGTCTACAAAAAATGGGGACTCATACTGGTGTACTAGTCCTAATGGCATAAAGCACAGTTCCAGAACACACATCTCAATTGGATTTCTTGACCACCAACAAAATTTAGTAACAACTCTTCCAGGTTTGGTAAAGTAGCGATATATTTACCGCAGTTGAAACGTCAACTATCACTTGTGCCAAAGAAAAGGAAAGCTCTCGGGCTTGTGCCTGACACTGTAATAAAAACTGTTGAACATAAATCCCCAAGAGAAAGTTTAGAAGCGGCATTCGTGTTCACCATCACATCTAACAAAAGAAGTAATAGGGATGGCATTCATACCCAAATCAGTAATTTGCGAATAAGGAAGCATTAAATAAACTGGCATAAAGTTAGGAGCAAACTTCAGAAACAAAATATAGCGAGAAAAAGCAGCAGATGAGCAAAACGTTTTTTTCCAGAGTGTGTTAATTGTTTGTTTACAAAAGCAGTAATTCCACGCCCTGTCTCCTATCATTGAATAAAATACTATCTACATGAGATTAACAAAAAAAATCAAAATTTGCAAAGACAAACTTGGAACAAATGGAGGATCCACAGGAGTCCAAAAAGAGAGGAGAGAGAGAGGGGGGAGGGAGAGAGCGAGAGAGAGAGAAAAAAAAAAGGAGAGAGAGACAGATGAGAGAGGGGAGAGAGAGAGAGAGAGAGAGATGCCCTTCACCTTCTCTGCTAACCAGAGAGCTACCAATTGTTGTGGCATAGCTGGGTCCATCAATAGCTGCATGAGCTCATTTGTCTTTAGCCTGAATTCCACCCAAAAGAAGTACTATTTATCGACCCCCTTCAGACTTTCACAGTTACATTACTTGGTGAGGTTAGAACTTTTACATGAACATAACTTGATAACTGCTCTATTGGAACCGTTTCTCTTTCGATAGTAGGATAGGAAAATAGCACAGTCCCAAGGAAAGCTTCCAAACACAAAAGTCTGGTCATATTCAAACTCCGCTATGCCGTGTATCGCTATTAGAGTTACTGTTTTATCGCCACTATAATCAAGTTTTCAATGCACCAGCATGTTGTTTTGGCAAGTTAATTTGCATGACTCCAATATCATTCACACTATTTAATCAGATCTAGAACTTTGGTCCACAATAACTCATGCTTTGTACTAAACAGGCCTTCTTCATTGGCAGTATGGTACAAGCTAATCCAGGACATGCCATTACTGTAAATATTCAATCTAAACAAGAGAATGTATTTCTTTACCTTATCTGACTTTCAGATGCAGATATTTGTTGGACAACAAGATTAATTTTTCTCCTCAAAGTTTTCCGATCCTACAAAAAAACCATAAAGGAATCATACGAGAAGCTCATCAGCTTCCTTGCACCAAAATAGAACGGGAGTAAGAATCCCAAAAAAAGCTCTTTATCCAATCGACAAAAAATCCAAACAACATTACCCATGGGCATGCTACAATTGATAGTATTTTATATGAAGAAAAAGTTACATGTGCCCCTGCGATGTCCATGAACAGCCTAACGCCTCATATCACTTGACTTGTTACAATTGACAACATCTTGCATGTCAAAAAATGACATGAAATTTTTCAATTGTTGAACAGCCTACGTCTCATATCAAAGTTCGTTGTCGCCTGACCTTTTTCAACGCCTCATTATTTAATAAAGGCAAAACAGACGCTTCCACTTCCTTCAACTTTTGAAGCCGAAGAGCTTCTTCCTTTGCAGCCCCTTCTGACACACGAGGTTTGGGTACTCCTGTAATTCCCCAAGAGATCCCTACATTTGAGGACTTGGTCCATTCATCATAAAAAAACAACATAGTTACCTGTAACCTTTCTAGTCACAAAAAAATGTGATTATACCATATTGCTTATGGATTGGAATATTATACCAACTTTGGAACACAAATCTGAACAGAAGTGGCTGTAACAAATGTTTGTCAGACAACACTATACATACTACCATGTAAAAAATTGATTACAGCAATATAATTATCTACACCATCCCCCTCTTCAAACTTGACTGTCCGCAGTCAAGTCAAAAATATCTTGACAACAAACTTTTTATGAATTTGCCGATTTAACTTAACTTTAACTTTGAATAAGGGTAAATAATACTCGTCTCTGTGAACCTCCACTTACACTCTTGCCTAGGGTTGTACATCATATCGAATTTCTTACGATATATCAAGATATGACATTTTTGCTGTATTGCATCGAGGTGTCTCAAGTTCTGTATCGTGATACTATATCGCACACAATATTCCATTCTATAGGATATCGCTGCGATACATTGTAATAGTTTATGCCTGGTTCCATGTTATGTGTGACGTATCAATAATGTATATCTTGTATGACTTGTGATACCTGTTCACATTGGAGTAATGTGAACCGTGAAGAGACAGACAACGGCAATTCTGGGTGTCAATTGTACTCATTTGACATATGTATACTTGACACACGGACATGTAATAATGCGTCTTCAACTTCAGGACCAGTCTGATTTGTAAAATTTTACTTTGACGTCCATTTGTAATTAGACGGCTATATCTTAACAAATTGTAAAGACTCATACATTTTATATTTGATTTGCAACGGTCGTGTATCAAATATCACGCTCGATACAGAAATCATAAAATATTGCGTACTGAGGGCCAAATTAATACTCCATATTGAGTATAGAGAAATAGTCCTCGATGTATCACTTTCACATCAACCAAAATAAATTAAAAAGTTCATTTTAACCCTTATAAGTGGACATTCCACAAAATAGTTGCATATACTCATTCTTGCCCGCTGTTCCTATATATCTTAACAATCCTTGTTGATTTAATTCGATAATCACATCCATTCCAGCATTTTCTTGCAATTTGTAAAAGAAGAAGCTTCCATCAGATTTTAGTAAAATTCCCATTTTTTTTTTTGGATTGTTGGCCTTATACTACTATTGGAGTTTAGTGTGAGTAACCATACACTTTCATACAGTTTAATAACTAACCGTTCCCAAAAGTGTGCGATTACTCATTAACATTCGGTAAGGGTAAAATCATACGTAATAATTACTTGATACGCCTTTCTAACCTCAAACCCTTCCCAAATGCCCAGGATCATGCCCATATTCAATTGAGCTTGCCGAGATAACTTGCCATCATCTTTTGTGGTGGGTTTGTGTTCCTGTCCTGTCCCTTGTGTTCCTTGTCTCTGCCTTGCTGCCTCCTGCGCCTTTCTTTCTGTCTCAGCTTTCGCCCTTTCCTTCTCAGAACGCACTTTTGCCTCTTCCTGAGCCTTTTTTTGTGCTTCTGCCTTTTTTCTCTCTTCCTCCTGTTTTGCTGCCTGCCTCCCTCAACTATCAAGTCAGCTACATGATACAGCAAAGTTAGCCACTATCACAGGTTTTTAAGACGATTTTTTCCATGGTTTTCAAACAAAATCAAGAATTTTTGTTAACTAATTTCATTTGAAACAGGTACCAAGCTTGTTCCATTGCAAATTAAGTCAGCCACATTGTCAGATTAATTAGTTTGGAAGGCACTACACTGCTGAACGGTCTTAGAGTTGATAGCTTTACTTTGAAAGACTGTTTTTTTCAACCCAAAATCATAAACTAGTATTAATTGCATTATTTCGTCAAGTATGAGAAAACTTAATTTAGTGAAGTTCATTATAATAATTAAGTGTTAAAGCTAATAATTCACTAACTCTAACAGCGATGGCCTGTGCAGTTTTGCTAAGCCTATTCAACCGCTTTTCAAGCAAATCAAGCAATTCTTATGCACAAAACTTGACTTATTGTGAGACTGCAACTGATCCTAAGTCAGTTGACTGATCCATGCTTCGAAGAAAAAATGTTTAATTGTTTTTTAAGCAGAATCAACAGTTTTTGCACAGTCCAAACAAGTGTGGCCTGCACTTCATCAAAAAACATCAGAAACGAAACTGTGTGCACACGCATAATGATCATGCCACTAAACACCCCAATTCGGTACTAATTGGGGGAATCGAATACACACAGAAATGCAAAGATAAAACCAACAGCCACACTTGTCTGGAAAATGACACTCCAGTGAAATTAGATGGTAAAACGCCTCACAGAATTCAAAAGCTGCATTCAAACTTGTTAAATTTTCGCAGGAAAACTCAGAATGGAAAATCCCGTCTTGGGTTCCACGTTATGCACAAAATTCCCAAAAACAACAGAAATGAACCAATGCTAACCAAACACACACCTCACTCTAGAGTCATACCTCAAATGCTGCTTTCGCTTTGGCTTGTGCTTGTCTGTCCTTTTCTGCTTGTGCTTCGGCAAGTTGACGTCTTTTCGCTTCCTCTACAGCTGCATCCCTTTTCAACTTTCTCTCTCCGACTTGAGTTTGTTGAGCATGCTCGCGTTGCAAGTCTGATAAAAACTCATCTCTCATCTCTGCCCTGACCTCAAATAAAACAGGGAGAGCGCCCAAATAAATCTCAATTCCAACACATTTTACCTCAAGGAGGTTTAAAACAGTTACAATTTCCACATTGTAAGTTCCACCTCGAAAATGCTTCCATACTCTATTACCAGTAAGGTACTAGAATGAGGCTCACGAGGTGGGAGGCCTCAGAAGCTCAACATGGAAACCTTATTCTCATGATATAAAATGAACCATGATTTGGCTTTCTTCTCTTCACATTTTTCTTTAACACGCATACGTGTTGCATTCTGTTCGCCCTTTGACAAAAAGTAATGGTAAAAGAGTTATTTCAGCTATTTCTGCAGTGCTAAACGTGCTGTTTCCGCATAAACAGATTTTCAGACTATAACTAACGCTTGAACGTGCCAGTTTTGTACTTCGAACTTGATGATTGAAAGGGCAAAATGCACAATTCATGAGTGAGATTTGGCAAGTAAATGTACGCAGAGCATGTTGTATGCTATCTACCCCATATATAATTATCTATCAGCTACAGATGATCTAAGGTTTTGTACAGGTCTAACAAAACTTCTTATGCAGGAACAGGCCTTAGTGTTCCATGAATGTCCTTTTGCAGGCTAAATGAATGTCCTCAAACAGGTTTTCTATATGTTCTCATGTTCCTTACATGGCCTTATAAAAGTTCTTCCATGAACAACCTTTGTTTTATGAATGTCCTCTCACAGATTTTCGACATGTTCTCATGGACCTTACATGTCTCGTTGATCTTGAATATCCAGTTGCCTAAGGGCCTCCAATCGAGCTTTTTCCTGCTTCTGTACATTCTCGACTGCATCTTTCTCTGCTTGTTGTTCCTCCCAAAGAGCATTTCCCAAAGCCTTCCGTCTTGATCTGATGCTCTCCTGCAAAAAGTTCCAAGTTACAGGAAAACATAGTGCAAACAAATCTTAAAAATAAACATAGAATAAAATAAACATAGATAAGCCTCAATTATGAGACAACAAAAAGGTGATATAATCCACTGCTACACACATGCAACAGTATTGTAATTTCTAGTCTTTTAGTTCTAAACCAAAAAGTTCATCGGGCAAGCAAACAAACCAGCAAATATGTATGTTACAAATGTTTATCTCATAACTACACTGTTCACTGCCATTCATTTGTTCTTCATACGGCCGAAGTCTATTTAATGGATTTCCGAAGTGCATCACATCATGAATAGTTTTTGGCATTAATAACACCAACTCCGTCCCGGTTATTTTCCCCCTTGAACACAAAATAGCATCATTAATACTAAATGTTTTTTTCTTAACACTAATCCTTTTTGCGGTTCACAATCGTTCACGTTATTAGGACCGTAAAAATCATTATTAACGCTAAAACAGTCCTCATACTGATTATTTCTTAACGCTAACAGCGATCCACGGTGTAGCTTGTTCTGATTGTAAAAAGTTTCAGATAGTGTGTCATTCATGTGATTTGCGAAAATCATAACAATATTTCCTGGATTAGCAACAATAATGGAACTATAAACATCCCAGAATAGTTGCTTCCAACTACAAGCTGCAAACGAGTATCCTACGGATAAGTTTCACACGCGCCATTCAGCTTAAATCAGATACGTCACTGACCTGGAACTCCTGTAGTTGTGCCTGCTGAGCCTCAAACAAACTTGCTTCCTCAATTGTTTCTCGTGGTATTTGAAAACCTTGCTCGATTGTTGGCTCTTCAATCTTGCTATAGGTAGCTTCGTTAGTTCCCTTCCATCTGTAAATTCCAACCGCCAGTGACATAAAGACCCATAACATAGTCCAAGCTGTCATAAAATTTGAAATGAAAAACACATATACATTGATTTTCGGCTCTTCAACCTTGCCAACATTAATCTCCTTCCATCAGTAAATTCAAACCGCCAGTGACAGAAAGACCATTCAATAGTCTGAAAGCTGTCATGAACTTAGAAATGCAAAAAATGTATACATTGATGTGAAGAATACCAAGCGACAGAGCTGACCATATTCAACACTGAAGATGTATGGGAGAGAACTGACATAAACTACCTACAAAACAAATGTGCTATGCTTTACAAACGAGTTTATCTTGCTTTAAGCAATGCAACTATTGATCACAAATATAGTTATCTTGCTTTAAGAAATGCAACTAGTGAGTCACCTTTGGAGATACAGGAGCCAACACCTTTGGCAGGAATACCATCACTCAACCCTTTCCATCTCCTCCAACAGTATTCAAGAACTTACCTTAATGTAGCAGTCCAATTCAAAATGGCAGAAAACAACAAATAAACACAAAATAATAGTGATAGGCAGATGTATCATAACCAGCATGTTTCCCTATGTCAAACTGTGTGGCACAGGTGTGTGATGAGTGTAAATGTTATGCCAAAAACACCAAGATCCAACAAACAAGACTGTCCAGTGAGAATACACAGTACTTAAACCATAAGCAAACATGCTTTGAGCTTCTCTTTTCGATATTCTTTGAAGGAAATTAACATGATGCACAAATAGCATTTAAGTCCAATCAGTAACATAATTAGCAAACCTGACAATCGATGCATCAGCACAACCAGAAAACAAATGATTCGTTCATTCAAGTGAAGAAACATGCTTCAGCAAAATAGTTTAGCGACCAAAACATGGATGAGCTAGCATGATGTACGAAGAACTAAAATTGTTTGACGAACTTTAACGTTATATCCATAGACTTCAAAAAGTCTTCTAATCAGACACTATGCTCCTGCTATTAATTTTGCCTTACAAAGACAATGAGGCTGAAAGTCCCTGTGTTCCACGTACACTGCTCTCACCAATCAGACAAAGATCGGAGTGGTTTACATTGATACTTCCAAAAGACCCTTTGGAAGACATGAATCACTAACAGAGTAAACAAATTATGACCGTGAAGTTTATATGAATCCAATTCAGCTCCATACAACATGGCTGATTTTTAACCGTCTAAAGAACAAGAGTCAAGAAAAAAACGACCAGTATTATCAACGCTATTTTGCTATCAGAGCGCAAAAAAAACACCGGCATCAAATTAGTGTTACTCCTAATAGTGATACACGATCTACACAAACAGATGGTTTCCTGGTGGTATGGATTTGACTCACTCACCTCGTTGTGGTCGTGTAATGCAAATCCTCCTCGTCATCTGAAGATCCAGAACTGTCGGAACTGTCATCCAAGCTTATCCTGAATCCACTTCCCCCTTTTGAGGAAGAAGTATTCAATGGGGATTCCGAACTCCTGCATCCATAAATGTACTCATCAAGTTTGAGCCATTGACAAATACCATACACTAACATGAAAAAAAAGAGGGAGAGAGACGGAGGGAGGGAGGGAGAGAGGAGGGAGAGGGAGGGAGGGAGAGGGAGGGAGGGGGGAAGGAGAGAGAGGAAGGGAGAGGGAGAGAGGGGGAGGGAGGAAGAAGGAGGGGGGGGGGGGGGGCGGCTACACCATGTCATGTGGGAAAACATGTGAATGCTTGTACACATTTTTTTTTAATAACTAGCGTGGTCTGCAATAATTTCTGTGTAATCCGAAAAAATCTGCTCCTAAATTTGTGTGTCCGGACTTATTATTTGTGTGTGCACGGTGCCTTGTAAGAGACTGCAAATATAAAAATTAAAAGAAACCTATTTGAGGATGTAAAACCATGTAGGTATCATAAACTGACTCATAAGAGTGTTACACAACAACTGACACCTGGAGAGATTAAGTACCACTAACAAAGTAGAAAAATCACAGAAGTAGTCATGAAAAGACGAACAACAGTACAGCTATTTATAGTACCTTATACTTCACCAAAAACTGGTATTAGTGTGAGTCATGTTAGCAAGTTCGACTTCATATTATTAATCATATTCAACCACCACTGTCGGTGCGATACTTTTGCAAAGCATAAATCTCAAACCGACTGATTATCTGTTTCGGAGATGTTAAAACGACAATTATCCTGGATAGAATACATTCCCGCGCTAAATTAATTCATACCATAGGGTAGACCACACTAATAGTCTGGGAAGGCTGTTCTTAGAGAGCAAGAACGGCAGAAAAAAACTAGTTGACAAAAGAATTACTAATAATACTTGTTAAAAAGCACCAAAAACGAGACAAATTGATGAAAGGAAAGGAAGAGATTTACAATTCTGTGACATAAAAAAGCATAAAATTAAAGGAAAGGACGAGATTGCAATTGTGTGAGGTAATACTTATTAAAAAGTATACAAAGGACAAATTGAGGAAAGGAAAGAAAGAGATTTACAATCGTGTGAAATAATACATATTAAAAAACATAAGAAAAGCGGGACACGTTGATGAAAGGAAAGGACAAGATTTACAATCGGGAGGTAAAACTTATTAAGAAGCAGAAAATGAGAAGGAAGGGAAAAACTAACAACCGTATGAGCTAATACTTACTAAAAAGCGTAAAACACAAGGACAAGTTGATGAAAGGAAAGCAAGGTATTTACAATTTAGTGAGGTAATAATACTTATGCAAAAGCAGAAAATGAAACGGAGGAGAGAAATTTACAATCGTGTGACGTTAACTTTACTGCTGGAGCTCGTATGCTCCAACTTTACAAGCTCGTCAAGCTCCTTGTTGAGGTCTCTCAGGCTCCAATCTGCATTTACATTTAAACTTGACTGCTTAGGAGTCAACTCTAACCGTTTAGTCAAAGATGACGGACTTCCAAAAGATGACGGAGAATCTAGAAGAAATCCTCTTGGAGACAAAAAGGAAGAGGAGGCTACTGGTGATTTAGGAGATAAAGAATCTCCTACAGAAAGGGAATCCAATCGTGGAAAAGGCAAAGGAGAGAAAGGAAAAACCATGATTATTGATTCTCAGTCCGCCTCTCCTTAACGAGTTTATTACTTTATTTCTCTTCTAACACGCTTTTACACACTTCATTTTGACAAATCCTTCCCTCTTTTTTCCAATTTTTTTCATAATTGCTTGTCAAATTGCGTTCATTAAATTTTCAGGAGAGTTTGCACTTTTCGAAGAGGTGAACTGCCCATCGGCGCCTTACACGTCATATATTCAGCCGCTGTACAAAAGATACTGGCAATGAAGCAGGCTTTGTCAGGGCGTGTCCCCATGTGTTCAAGTAAGGGTTTTTTTCCGTCGTTTACACAGAAAATGGGACTTCCTACTTGAAAATATTACGCCGTACGAAAAATGGGCAAAAACTCAAATACATTTTGCGTCATCTTGGAACTTGAAAGGTACGGCGATTTGGCAGTATTATCATCGCGACCCACTTCCAGCTCATCTTCACACTTGCAATGAAATCAAATCACGACCTGCTTTTAATCAAAATACTACCCTATTGACGAATAGAAATCTTGGGTTGCACGCGTCAAAAGTTTTCATTTGTTTTTTTGCAGTTGGGAGAATACACGAAAAAAAAAATGTTTGTCCGTTTGCTTATGTTGTCCACTTGTGGGCGTCTACAAATGTCATTTTGTAGACGTAGGCGATTGCTTATGTCGTTCACGTGTGGGCGTCAACAAATGACAGTCGGCGTCGACAATTGTCCCAGTATGTCAGGAGCTCTTTGCGGCGTACAAATGTTCGCAGTTTGTTCCGAGACCGTTGGCGTCTACAAATGTCAGCAGTTTGGGTTTCGCAAGTATTGGCGACGTGTACAGCTGCCACATATTCAAAATAATGAACGCGCAAGTAACGATTCACATAGGCACACTTTGAAAAGTACACCGTAAAATCAGCGCTAAATTCCAAAATAACGTTTCAAAATATCGGTTACATGGGGACACGCCCTCAGAGTTGTCAAAAAAAATTGTTACATTATTTTTATTACGAGAATACCGGATTTTCAGGAAAGCTGATGATTTTGTGGTGTTTAAACTACGTCATACGTCCCCTAATCACTTTTTAAAATTTTTACCGAAGCGAAATTACGTTTTCGAAGT
This sequence comes from Zygnema cylindricum, assembly GCA_037447655.1. Classification (NCBI taxonomy): domain Eukaryota; kingdom Viridiplantae; phylum Streptophyta; class Zygnematophyceae; order Zygnematales; family Zygnemataceae; genus Zygnema; species Zygnema cylindricum. The sequence goes on from JBBHKE010002883.1 coordinate 36,896, forward strand.
TCGTTCTCATGTAAATTAAAACTTTAAAAGTGACGAAGTGAAATGAAAGAAATCGTAGTATGATGACGTGTCTGTATACCATAACTACTGTTCCACGTCGTGACCGTTGCCGTACGTGTGAACGAACGTTCGAAAACAAAATTTCACTTTCGCGCGTGATCGAGACGCTTTCATTAAACATTCAAACCACTCGTCAATTCTCCCGCACGTCTAATCAAGAAGAGGACTCTCTACTGCGGGTTAAAGAGTAACGCGTTCGAGTAGTACATAGAGCGCGTTTTCTAAGGGCGTTTCTTTCGTCTACACTAGCATGTTTTCTTCTCCCCTTGCCCTTTGGTGGGCTCCGCTATATTCGGCTGGCTCCACCTTCCCTTTTTCTTTTCATGTATATTGTTAAAGCGACCCTAATTTGTCCGGACATGAACCGAGTTGAGTCTGCCAAGTACCCTAGAGAGTCAACCCTATTTCTTGTTTGAAATCTTACTCCCGCTACAATTTTCCGCGGATACTTTGGAGGGGGGCACGACAACTCTCGCATCAAAGTGAGTCCACAATTTGATTTTTTTGAAAAGTGTGAGAGTGTTAACCTCATCGGTAGAGGTTATTTCGTTTCAACACACACACCGGCGATAACGTCAAGCTTTGTGTATCAAATACTATTTCCACCATTCCACACGGCGTGCGAGAACACACAAACATGTTGTCCACTGGCTCGTACACTTCATCGCCCCTCGCAAGCGGCGGGCATCCCACTCCCCATCGCCATCTTCTTTGGATCACGTTCGAACCTTTTTTACATCTCATATGAGAACCCTGACCCTCCACCGGAAACCTCCCAAGCCATCATTCTCCCCCAACCCACCTTACTACCAATAACCACCATTCCAACCACAATTACCGACCTTTACACAAAAGTCATGTGGGGATGTACAAACAAATGTAGGTATGCCACCACTAGCTCCTGCAAACCCCTTCCATCCTCACCTTGCACAGAGCCCTCCCTTATCTTTGTTGCCCCTTCTCCCACATTCGGGGAACATTCTGAAAAATCACATTTTAACCCTCGTTTCCAAGCACCTCTTTCAATCCCTCACCACCTGAGTGAACTTGTCCAAACGACTCTTCGACTCTTGTTGGCCTTATTGGATGAAGGAATCAACGCTGACGCGGTGTGGCACTTCCATTTCCTGTTTCTACTTTAGATTTGTGTTTTTTTACCAAGGGGGGCACGAGTAGTGTCCAATTACAGATAAGAATCGGGCTATGGATGTTTCTGTACCTTGTATATCTACTTTGAGTGAAGAGAATTTTATCTGACATTCCATTATTCCCATTTACAAGTAGTGTGCCAATTACAAATTAGAATTGGGCTATGGATGTTTCTATACGGAGTACATCTACTTTGAGTGAAGAGATTCTTATCTGACATTCCGTTATTCCCATTTACAAACATATACCAGACACAAGTATTATTAAGGATTTTCATCAAAGACAATCGATGTTTCAATGTCTCTTCGAGTAAAGAGATTCTAGTCTGATATTCCGTTGTTCCCATTTCTATTGTCTTCTGAAACATATACCTGACATGAACAGTAATGAGACTATCAAAGACTGGGATCTTTCACCAACTAATAGTAACAACTAATAATAATCAGTTTCACTAACTAATAATAACAAAAAAACTATAACCAGTTTCACCAACTAATAATAATCAGTCATTTCAACCGTACGGCATGTCAGAGGTCGATCTTTAATATACGACGCTATATTGTACATAGTTATAGAAAATACGAAAGAAACAATTTACAAACACGTAAAAAAAAGAAAACGGAAAACATAAAATCTCGGCAGACACGACGATTCCCCAATAACCTCTTCAACATTTGCATATAACCCATCGTCCCCCACCGAAATCCAGAAACAGCTTATAGGGGTGAGAAAATATTTGTGAAGTTCGAAAATTAGAGGCGCTTCTTCTTTAATCATAAATAATTTAAAAAAATATATATATAAAAAAACAACGATATGGTCCACGGAGGGTCATAGCTCCACAACTCTTTAAAAACAATACCCTTAAGAAAGTCATTTCACTTTGTTGTAATTATTAAGTGCCATTCTTGTAGCACTTAAAAAATAAGCTACCAACTATCATCCTCCACCAACCACTGACAAGTTTTAATTTTACCAGAGCCATTTTGGTTTCTGATTGTCAAATTATCAACTATCACATTAACCCCTTTCTATGCCACCCAGCTCCGTTACATTTTAGGGTTTTCAACTATTACTACTATGGGGTTACCGCTATGGAGATCCACAAAAATATAAATACAAAGCCATACCATAAGAAATCGACTAAACTACCCCAAGAATATAGATAACGAGCCAGATTTTACGCTATTTTTTAATATCTAGCTTTTCATTCTGCGCCTAAACACTAACTATGGTCTCTCACAGTTTTTGGGATCTGGTTTAACCACTCAGACGAAAATCAAATCCCGACGCCCCGACTTTCTTCAAGTAAGCAAAATGGTCCTTGAGTGCCGCAAAAAACTGCACACAAATGAAAATGTAACAAAATGATAAGTTTTGTGTCTCACGAGTGAATAAGCAATAAAAATCTTAGATAATCAAAGAAAGCACTACACCTTACACCATTATTACGGGCGAGGACAACAAATCAGTCACACTCGTTTGACCGAAAATGTAGCGTTGTACATCGAGAGAATTCAGGGTCCATATTGATATGTCGTAGTATCGAGACCTTCAAAGTTTGATATTTATCGACTTGGCAGATAATTTATCGATATCGTGGTAACTGGCGAAAATCGATCGATAACCGTACGGAACTTGGTGCATAAATCTTTGCCAAATAGAAACGATTTCTTGCCAAATCTTCTTTTGGAACACTTGATTGGCCAAAAATTCTGCGAACGAAAATTTTTATACAGGCAAACTTTATCATGCGGCAATTCATTAAGGTATGGCACAATGTCGCGTACCGTATTAAAATATATTTTCAGCATCAACGGCGTAGGAAAAAAAAGGTTTGGAAAGTACAAAACATTTTACTGATGCTGATGATATCGCGATATCAATATCGATATTGTTGCGATAATCGGCGGAATCATTTCTCAGCTCGATATACAGATTATCGAGACTCTTCCATAAGTACATATCGATTATCAGAAAATCCTGTTTGATATAGAACACTACCAAAATTGTAAAATAACTTCTGACAGCACAACGGACACGAGGAGTGAAGGCTCCCATTGCGACAGAGTCATACAGCGAAACCTGGAGAAGAAAAAGGTCAGAAAAGCGAAAAGCCGGATTCAAGAAAAACAAGCCATGAAAGAAAGAGGGAAAACACAATTAAAAACATATTGTTTTCGGTGGTCAAAACATCTATTCGCGTTTGCAGAGGTGTTATAAGTGGTGTTGTACATCGGAAGCCCTCCGCCATTAACTGATATGTACGCTTCGAGGCTTATCAATAATCGATATATTGGACTATACATCGGTAATCAGAAATTGAATCTGTATTATCAGTTTTGGGATATATGATAACCAGATCACAAGATCACTTTTAAGGGGAATATCGAAGGGCGACCTTTTGTACAGCTATTCCCAGGAATGTTCCAAGCTGGTTGTGTTTTTGATTTTTTGTATTTTTATATTTTGGCAGGTTGTTGTACTTCAAATAGTCTACTCGTGATCTTCCTTGACGAGTATGCTGCCACGGTCGAATCGTGACATGTTCCTTGTCCGTAATGACTGTGCTGTCACGCGACGAGGTGTGCCATATTTCGTTGTCCGTAATAATGTAAGACAGCCACATCTTAATAATCCCGTACTTTACCCTATGCTTCAATATGTTATGCATTTGTACTATACACTATATGTTTATATTATACATCATGACCGATATCATATATTTACAGTAATATCACAATATTGACTGGTCTGAGGCAAATTACTGCTGATCATAGTTTAGCCCTCAACCGAAAGTATTGGTAACTTGGCCAACTGATAATTTTACAGATCGGTTATCGGGCATACCGGGTTTTTCCAACCACTGATATACAACACTAGTTACAAGCACATCACTAGTACAACATCGGTAGTCTATTCTTCAACACGAAACATTTTTGTTTTACCATTGACATTAGTCACAAAACATGGCATATCCCTATTCTTCCCCTCCTGACAACTTTGTTATAATCGAAACATTTAGCGTGATATGTGGACACATGTGAATAAGAAGTAATGCTGGTTTGATTCGTCCTTTCACCATGATTTTGAATGCATGAACGTTCCATGAATGGTTGAAAATAGGAAGAGATAGGCAGGGAGATGGACTCACTGTAGGGTAGCAATGGTAAGGTACTCCGAACTCCTTACAAACGGACTCCACTATGGGCTTTAGAGAGGGGTAATGAACGTGGCACACACCCGGAAACAAATGATGTTCAATCTGCAAAAATGTTGAAACCCATCGAACAATGTTGCTTCATTACCGTGATTTAAACTTTTTGCACACAAATGGAGACATAGATGGATAGAATCGATGCAAATCTGAACCTACAATGAATACCAGGCACGCCAATTGTGGGGACGACATTTTGTTATATCAGAGAATGAAATAAGAGAGATAGTGAAATTTTCATCGACAGTACAAGACCGTGAATGCAGGTAGGAAAGACAGGCAGGAGAGACAGGAGGGTGTAATGCTGAGAAAAATTGAGATGAGAAGATGAGAACAAAAGAAGAAAGAGTAAAAATTTAGACAAAAATATTACCTGATAATTTAGTCCACCACTGATGTGTGTCCAGAAAAAGGAATTCGGACTGAAATCGGTCGTTGTTGCTACCTGAATCATAAATATTATGAAAGGTACAACGCCAATCGTTATTAGCGTGTAAGTTTTTTTAGCGTATACGAATAATTAGCGTAGTTTACGCTAATTGGGAATTTGGAAATTTTCGAAGAAATCGTCTATTCTAATTGAGAATTAGGGTTTTTTTTAAATAGTGTGGATAATTCTATTTGAGAATAAAAAAAAAAAAAAAGCGGGACGGAATTAGCGTACACAACGCTAATAACGATTGGCGGTGTAGTGTCAGTCTCCAATTCAAGACAGGTTAAAAGAAACACAAGTATGTATAGTTTCATTTAGCATCCCATCCAAACAAACGTGAGAAGTCTTTTGACGTCTGTTATTAAAAACAACCAGAAAATGATCAACAGTCCACACTAACAGTGGGTTCACCTTTTGTTAAGATGCCACAATGACGATTATGTAGTATCACAGTTGGATGCCCAATTGGTATCATTTATTGGAGAAACAAGCAATTATGCAATGACAACAACCAGTTACAAAGGAAAAAAACTTATCCACATTATAAATGTTTCACAGTGCACATATCCTAACAAACCTGAAAAAACCACACTTAAAAAAAACTGGGCCACATGTATTCTCACAGTTGAATGACTCAGCGAACCTTCAACAATACATCCTATGAGTTACGAAACAACCTCGGAACAAAATTTCCAAACAATCCTTTAAAAAAAAACGTTTCCTGTACCTGTGCAGCTGCCCATCCTTTTGCAATTTTTGGCGTTCCCTGGCTGCAGTCTGCTGTGGGAAACTCCGCTTTTTCCACCACATGGGCTACTTGGAATAGAAGGGCCAGAGTCCACCCTTCTACCAACTGTGCGGTTAAAAAAAGAGAGAGAAAATCAACAGAAAAAATGATGGATATATCGTATGCAAAAGCAAATGAGGTGCAAACGTCAAAACCTAAGAATGAAAACTGTCGGTGTTAGAATGCAAACTTAATTGTTAGAAGCACAACAAGACAGAAACAAGAAAATCATAAACATTTTGTCGTTAAGGAGGGAGTTATGAATCTAACTGTTCTGAATTGTATGGCACCTGGATCATGCCACGATTTTCAGATTTTAAGAAACATGTTTCGGATTTCCTGTCACAATACTGTTTTTGATATATGGTTGTAGATGAAGTTGCTCTAGATTTATACAATCGCATTAATAAGATTTAAGGACCTCACATGTTGCATGAATAGACAGGCTGATAGGCGTATGAATTTGGAACAATAAGACTAGCAATAAGATTTCATACCTCTCTCCAAACCTACAAAATATTATAGAATTTTGGAAATTTATCTTTTTTGGTTCATACAGTTAAGTCTTCGACGAGCACCGACAAATTTCACTGTTAGGAAAAGAAGTGTACACCTCTTGTACTTTCACGAATATACAAGCACAGAATATGTAAGGTTACATACATCGGATACAATATGCGGAATTAGCAAAAAAATTAGGCAGCCTACTTGGAGTTTTTCGAGCACTGTTATCTTCAGCTTCTATCAGGTTTTAAGGTGTTTTTCGGGTTAAGAAAGAGGAAATTTTCACATCCATTGCCTTTAATTAAAGCTTTTCCAAGTCTTCCCTATATTATAGAACACTAGCCAGTTTTGACATTGGCCCCCCTTCTCATGTTCTCCCTCAGTTCTATTCCTCTTCCTTCCCAAAATGAAGACTTGAACAAACATGGCAATCTAATTTTCACTACCAGAAATGACATTAGGCAAAAGAAAAAAGTACATAGGGGGGAAAGGAGTCAAAACGAGCAACAACCCACCTGTGATACGAGGTAGAGAAAAATGAAAGTTCCAAGACTATGTGTTCCCCATATCGCAGGCAAAACAAACATATAAAAAGAATAAACCAATTTCCCTCCCCAAAAAATCGCCAACTCCAAAGGCGTCATTTTCGCTATTTTCACTCTGAAAATGCAAATCAACGACAACCAAAAGTTTGGAAAAAGAAGTAAACGCATGTAAAATGAAGGGATGTCAGCCTACTGCACCAAAGTTAATTGACGTTTGTGAAAGCAAGAACAATGGTCTACAACAAATCAAGAAGAGAGTACTATACAAAGGATCTAAAAAAAAATATCCTCTTATGGTTTAAAAAAAAAGCACATATTATGTTTCAGAACCGGAGGATCTGCTACAGAAAGACTAGTGACATTGTAAAATTTTGTTGGTGCAAAAAACTTACGGGCCAATAGATCCTGAAAAATAGGAGTCGAAATCGTCTAGAAACACACTTTTTAGAGCAAGGAGACCATAAAGGGCCCCCAGATAAATATGCTGCAGCCAGCTTTTGCCCCAAACCGCTGCTAAGAAATTCATTGGCAGTCTATAAAATGCTCAGATCAAACATAAATGAGAGGGAAACAGAGAAGAGGTCAAGGAGAGCGAAAGGGAAAGGAAACAGGAAGTGTCAGAGAGAGGGAGAGCAGTTGAAACCAAACTCTTCAACCATGTTCAAATATAGTGCCTAGTTACAAGACTCCCAAAAGATTCAATTCAGAGCGAGGCTATAAATTGCCATATTTTCCCCCGTCCTTACAAAACTAAGGCGAAGAGTAACAGTTTTTCATGTCCGAATGAATGGCGTGAACAGTCAATTTATAAAATTTCCTGTCAATTTGATCCTGACCTGATAGGCATGGTACCACTGAACTGGTTGTTGCGCAGTGACTCGTCGGACGTCAGGATCCTTCACTCCTGCAAAATGGGTAAAAAGAGACTAAAAATCATGAATGTATAGCAATCTTTCAAAGGTTCCCACCTAAAAAGCTTGTTGGGCTCATGTTTTCTGGTCCACCTTATGAGATACGAAAACATACACATTGGAATAACAATATTGCCCCCAAAACAAAACAAAAAAAAGCAACTGCCTAATTTCACTTTGCTAAATAATCGTTGACCTCGTTCTGAAAACCGAATCAAATTGCGATAGGAGAGGTGCTCCCCTTACGAACTGACGTCCTTGCTTTGCAACATGAAGTGTAGTCCAGTCTATGGTCTATAAATGGTTAGTTAGCTGATTCTACGCTTGAGATAACGTGGGATTCGCCAAAAGTGAGAGAGTTGCACCCTTATTAGTGTGGACATGAACCACCAGAACAACACAAACACAAAGTAAAAAGCAGCCAGAATCGCAATCTCAAGCTCGTGATCTGAACAGTCGGCCTTGGAACGCTTTCAATCTTGACCACTCTAGACCACAAAGTTTATAGAAGGAAATAATCACTTCCCATAAGCTAAAAAAAGGTTTACTCACGAATATCTGGATCGAAGTTATTAACATTTGTGGTTAAATGATGTCCCACCACGTGCTGCTGTCTCCACATGAAGCTGTGACAATCACAAGGAGCAACAAGTAACACAATGAATGTTTTTGTCCTTACTCCACATGTAGCGAACCGTCGTGACATCCGTGCATTGAACGTTCGAGAGCCCTTCCAACTTTTTCAGGGCCACAGCAAGCGGTTTCATGCCAAACCACAGACATTGCAATCTTAATCTCGCATTGTCCTTTTCTCTCTCCCTCTTAGATAGAGAAGTATAGACTGACCTGCTAGCTCCCACAAGGTCCAAGGACGCGCCGAGAATATATGACAGGGTACAGTTATTCCCATAAGCACCTGCAGTTGCAAATGCATCTTCCATTATACAGTTGATGCCAAATTTTTGGATCACCTTATCCAAAACTGGCGAAAGGTTACGATGACTTCAGAGCGTGCAACAACTTCAGTAATTATTGTTTTGCATAATGAAGCAGGAAAGACAGCCTTCAAAATGCAAACATGTCCATACTATTTCGTTTCAAAGCTACTTTGAACAAAATTATTTTACTGCTATTCTAAAAAGTTACCGTGATTGCAGTCATGTTGAATAGATATACCGACTTCCGCTGCCAAAAATCCCATTCCTGCTGCAAATAAAAGTGACAGTAACAAACTCTTGCAAACAAAGAACGCCGCATAATAACAGGAAAAGAGCCCGGCTAAAATAATGAAAGATTTTATGAACATATGTGGATGCACTCGAGGATTGATCTGCAAGACAAACAGCTTTGGAAAGTCAGTCACACAAAGGTATGAACGTGAAAATTGCTGCATGAAAGTGAAACGTTTTGTTTGAACGCATCTCGCTTGAGATATGCGATCTTCAGGTTTCACACACATTATTCTTGCAAAAACAAGAAACAAAAAGTGATGAAAAGAAAAAGGTTCTGAACGAAACAAACACGGAAATAGCCCAGCACTTATGACGAGGTTAGAGGATGTTTCAGAAAAAAAGTAAAAAGGAATAGCAGTATACACAAAGCACAATGGCAGTATACACAATAGCAGTATGCATCTTGATGTGGTTCACTGTTCACTAGATTTTGCATGCTCAGAAATAAAATTTCATAACTTTAAGTTAAACAATTCTCCTTGATTCATTACCCTCAGATATCAAAAACATTTTTTTTCTGCCTCGTTGCAACATTCCCATTGAATCTAACCTGCTCATCTAACAAGAAAGGCAGCGCTCAAATTTCAGTTTCAGAACAACTGGACTAACGCCCCTCAAACATGCAAAACACTCGGGAGATGAAAAAGTTCCTGATATTAATTTCTATGAACAGTTGAAAACAGTAGCTTGCCTTATTTTCTTTAAAAAAAACTTCTGCTCTTCGCTTCAAGGTTGTATAGAAATCCTTATCTCCATCCTCTTCCACGTATTCTAGTACTGGTGTTCCCACTGCTTCACCGTTACGTTCAAGCTCTCCAATGAAGTACTTTCCAAGAAGCTTCCTAAATAGACATAAGCAATGCAGCCAGTTAATGTAAGCCCTTTCTCAATTGCCACTTTCATCATAATATACATATTTCTATTTTAACAAACACAATAAAATATCTATTCGCTACGACCAGGGACTAGAAGGCGTAAAACACAAAAAAAAGACATTTAACAAACACAATAAAATGTGTGTTCGCTACGACCAGGATTGTAATAGAAAGTTTAAAACAAAAAAAAGAAGCTTCTGGAAGAGAAGCTTTGAAAACGTTTGTCACCTTACGTAGACTGGGTGATAAGATTCAAAAAGCTGTGTGCAGTCATAACCAGCTTTGACATATATGATGGCGCCTCCTGGGTGCTTCGAGACCCTGCGAATAAAACAAAAATGCTTTATGTAGATGATCCAAGCCGACAACATCACATTGTATAAATAAGGAGATTAGAATCAGCATACAATGACATTAAATTTTGAGAACATGTGACTCGTTGAATGCAATGTATGAAAAACATTCAAAAATCTCTCAGGAATCATCAAACCGGAGCCAAAATGTTCGCCTACTATTGCAAAACATGTCCTAGTGTACCAGCTCAGACTAAAAGTCAAAATGAGTCCTAAAGACCATGATAAACAAAGCTATGGAACTATACAACTTCAAAAAAAAAAAAAAAAAACATAAATTATTAAGCTTTCCACTTCAGCATCCTGACTTACTAAAATGTCACAAATTCAGCTGAAAAAGTTGCATACCTACTAACAAATCTTGGCGGCTTACAGTTTGAGTGCCTTTATGATAGAAACATGGTAAAACTCACTAGCGATTAAATCTTACAAGTATTCGAAATAAAACTTAGCGACCATACTCACTTACCAAGAGGAAACATCGTATACTTTTCCTTGAATAATAAGCCAGCAATCTTCCGGCATATTGTGAGCTGCCACTTCCTTAGCAGTGAAACGTTTGACATCTTTTTCAGCATCACATTGTCTCTCAAATCGTTGCCTTACTTCTCCAGAGCTTTCCATTGCAACCATTGTAAGTTGAAGCGATGGCCAGGAAGAAGGGGAGAGAGAGAATACACGGTGTAGTACAACCGTAAAAGTGAAAGTTACTCGGCCAGCACTCTTGATCTCTGTTCACTGCAGGAAAATATCAAAATATTTTGATGACTAGTAGACGTGTATGTCTACAGTTGGTTGATTCAAAAGGTACATCTGGTGGAACATCTTGGCCGTCGGATTAACAGATGCGGTAAATGTGTATACTCCAAAGTCCGCTGTCAACTTGTCACGTTGCTCGGAATAATACAGCACTTTTCCAACGTCGATCTTTGTCCACGTCATTAAAAGACAGCCGAGTAGTGGACAGTACAGGACACCGCGGCAATATTATACATTGTACGGATGTACCGCCCTCCGCTTCAACGGAGATCCCTGTCCAATTCAACAGCGACGACTTTGTCCACTGTGAAGGTGCATCTAGCAAGTACGACATTGAAAGCAGCTAGGAAAACAAAACAAAGCAAAACAAAACAAACAAATGAGGAAAAACAAAAGCAACTAGGCTAATCAGTAAGACTAAAGGAAAAACCAAAGATGACTAGACAAAAAAGGAAAAACCCACTCTATATGATGCCCCACAACCCCAGCCAACTAAATTCCACACCCCTGAAGATCGTGGATGTGGACTGATCTCGTGGAGGAAGGTCTGGGAGGCTTCGCCTATCGTCCGCCACCGTGCTTCGACGGAGAAAGGCCGCAGCTTGCGCTCGTTGAAGGGCGACCAATACACGTTGCCGATAAAAAGCAACCAGAAGGCTTAGGGGAGGGCTCCCTAGACCCCTAGTTTCAGAAGCTCTCTTAGCACAGTTGCGAAGAAAATCATCGAAAGACTTGTCCAAAGAACCAAAAATCTTTGCGGCAAATGGGACAAACTGGTCCGCAGGGTCCCGGTGAGCGTAATCCCTTTCTTTAGAAGCCGCTGTGTCCCGAGCCGCCACGCCTGAATGCACTGCCGCGCGAGAAGAAATGTGGGTCCCAGTCGGATCAGTAAGGACCACATCAACCAAAGTTCGCCCAGTCCCATGGAGGAAAACAAGGTCAACCCGAGGGCTTTAGAGACCACTAGATTGGAGACGAGGAGGTAAGATATGAGAAACCTCCCACTTCACAATGTAGCGTGCTTCAACACCAATCGCAGCAACCGCATGAAGAACCAAATCATGCGCGACGGTACGTTCACACCCCCGCGAACAACGAAGTAAATGGATGCCGTCGGAGTCAATAGGTTGGTTACAAACACAGTTGGGGCGCCCAAGAAGCCGAGGGTGAGGCAAACCCAAACGAAGGCGGATAGCAGAGGTGAATTGGTCAGACGTCATACGAGGTGTCAAAAATTAGGTGTTGCCTGTAACCACGCACCGGCTCTCGGCCCAGAACACGAACGTAAACGAGCACGCGATTGAGCAGAAGGTAGCGCGTTTAATTGATCATGGAATTCAGCGACTGCCAACTGCTCAGATATGCGTTGCTGCACATGGTAGTTATTGTTAAAACTCCATTTGTGATTGCCTGGTTGGGCATTATCTGGCCAGGCGATACTTCGATAGTCGGAAAAAGGCAAAAAGCCAAACATTGAAAATTGAAACGCAACTGATAGCCTATGCCCACCGGAGCATATGTAACTTTTTGCCCATTCCGATGATTTTCCGAAAACTCATCGGAAAACGGGTCTTGTTCACACCAAAATTTTGGCACGTAACTCCGATTGAAGGTGTCCTGTGACACTTCGCATTCTTTGACGTCATGAAACAAAGGCGCGAAAACAAACGTGCAGATTTTCAAACTTAGGGTACGTCCCCATGTAAGCGATACTTTTAAAAAGTATTTTGGATTGTAGTGAAGTGTTCCGTACTACTTTGAAAAGCGTCCCTATGTGCGAAAATGAAATCGGAACTTTGAAAAGTGACGGTTGTAGACGTAGGTACAACTTTGTGACGATTGACGACGACTACGAAACTTCCGACAATCGGTGACGCCAACAAAAACAGCGACGGTTGTAGACGTCTAGATTTTTGTAATTTTGTGACATGGCAGATGTTTAGGGTTTTGTGACATTGCGACGCCATGCTCACTTGTGACAACGTCGACGTCACAAAATTCAAGAACTTTCTGCCATGGCTATCCGATTTCGTTTTTCCGACTTTTCACAATCGACTTGCCATAAAAACATACATTAAGGTAGTCAAAAGAAATACTTTTTAAATATCTTTCATTTAATACTAGTAATGTCGTGCCTCATTCTAAAAAGTGAGAGATAAAAGCAATAGTGTGAGAGGGAGAGGGGAGAAGCGACGACGGCGCAAAATTCTGCAAAGGACCCATGAATGAAAGTGGAGGTCCGGAGACCCCTGCAGATTTTTTTCCGTACATGCACGTGACGGGCAAGGAGAAAAATAGCAAGTGCTCTCCCTCTTCCGAAAATTTTCCACGCGTGTGGCGCGTGCGTGGGCCGTTTTGCATTCGTTGTTTGGGCGGTACTTCACCTCGCGAGGTGATTTTTTATAAATTTTTTTGACTGGCTGGATTCTCTTGCCCGGGGGTCGAAAAAAGGAAAACGCCAAAAATTGTTAATATGACGACAAACATGAAGTACATTCAAAGTATTGACTTGACGTTTGCTGTACTTTTCAAGACTTTATTTTTTTGTACGGCTAAAGTTTTTCTCGTACAGAACTGCGTTTTGGGTGAAAACGACGAAATAAAGTCGATACTTTAACACATGGGGACGTACCCTTAGGGTATGTCCCAATGTACTTTGTAACTTAGCGAACTTACTTTGTTTTTTAGCGCGGATCCGCCGGACCCGGTTTTCAAGTGTCCCTATGTCTGTAAGGACGAAATCGTAACTTACGCTTGTGACGATTGTACGTCGACAATACCTGTGACGGTTGTCAACATCTACAATCTGTGGTCGTACGTTTTTTTTTGGAACTGCTTGTGACGTCGCATGTCTTAACGTGACATTGTAGACGTACCGCCTTCCAGCATGTGTCGTTTCACGGTTGAAGACGATGCTCTTTGCCTTCGCGTCTCTTGTCCGCTCGACGTGAAATGGCATCGAAATTAGAAGACCCATGCAAAAAAAGACAAAACTGCAAAAAAAGACAAAAACGGACAAAACTAAACAAATTGTGTTCTTTTATTCGTCGTATTAGAGCGCAAACGGACAAAACATAGCGAATTTTGTACTTTTTTTTGTCCTTGGAAATCGTATGAATATTTTCGAAAATTACGTCACGTGTGAATATATGTTCCTATTCGTTTATCAAAAATACCTAGTTTTAAAACACATCACGCATGTGTTTTAAACGTAAGGTTGAAGATGACGTTTTTGTCGTGGAAATGGGTCGAAAAACACAAGACGACAAATTTTCCTACATCCTAAGTTCGACGATGACGCAAATTGTACTCTACAAATTTGTGAGTCCTTCGTACGGTTGCAACTTAGGCAGTACGGCGCTAAGTTTTACAGGAAAACGACCAAAAAAAAACCCTTACTTATGCACATGGGGACATACCCTTACTCTTTTCAGCTTTTTCGCGCGAGTACAATGAAGTAGCCGTTCAGATGTTCTTTTCCTACATCAACTTTTCGGGTTACCGTTGGCCTGTTTCACAAAAAGACGCAACTTTTACCCTACTTCTATACCCGGCAATATTTTTAGGAAGTTCGTTTGTACAGTTTTCCGATAACTTCCGAAATCTACAAAGTCAGTGCTCAGAAAGTCGTACATTATTCGAACGTCCGTCTGTTACGGAAGTGATTTTTTGTCCAGTGGGAATAGGCTATGAGGGTAACGTTTCTTCAAGAAATTATGTAAACGTACGGCCAACTTTACAGGCTGGGTTAATTGAGACGATGTTCCATTGCCTGTAAACAACGTGTTATCAATTGAGTGGCACCACGTAGGCTACAATTCGATATTGAGTATCCCTAAGATATTTCTCACCAACAAATTTAAATTCAAATCTTCACTTACGTACCGTGTACCCGCGTTACCAATACATGATACGATAAAACTTTTGTACTTTTTGCAGACTCCATTCTTTTACACCAACTCGTTTTTTAGGGTTCTGGTTTTCAAACATGAGTAAAGTCCTTTGCCATAAATAGTGTGACGAAAGTCGTTTTTTCATAAATAGAGTGACGAAAGTCCTTTGCCATAAAAAGTGAGACGAAAGTCCTCTGCCGGAAATAGTGTGACGAAAGTCCTTTTCCATAAATAGTGTGATGAGGTAGTATTCGAGATAACTTTTTTTATTTTCGGTTGCATTTTGAAAGGTTCATGTCATGTGCAAAGTTTGTGATTTTTTTGTTGTCCATCGTGACACGTCGTTTAATCGTCCAGCGTGCCAAATAGTATTAGCAAGATTATCTGTAACGTTGTTTCGCGTAAAAAAACAATATAAGCGGTACGGTTTGGTACGGATATGCGCGGGTTTTTGTAAACTATCCCCATTAGTGGCAAAACATAAACTTAGGGTACGTCCCCATGTATTAAAGTATCGAATTTATTTTGTCGTTTTCACCCAAAACGTAGTTCCGTACGAGAAAGATTTTAGCCGTACAAGGAAACCAACAATTTAAAATTATAACAAACGTCAAGTCGATACTTTGAATGTACTTAATGTTTGTCTTCATGTGAACGCATTTTGGCGTTTTCCTTTTTTTGACCCTCGGGCAAGAGAATCCAGCCCGTCAAAAAACTTTATAAAAAATCACCTCTCGAATGGATTTCAAGGAAAGTACCACCCAAACAACGAATGAAAAACGGTCCAGACATGCGCCACACGAGTGGGAAAATTTTAGGACGCGGGAGAGCACTCGCTATTTTTCTCCTTGCCCGTCACGTGCATGTACGAAAAAGACGAGCATGTACGGAAAAAAATTTGCAGGGGTCTCGGACCTCCAATTTCATTCATGGGTCCTTTGCAAAATTTTATGTTGTCGTCGCCTCTCCCCTCTCCCTCTCACACTATCGCTTTTATCTCTCACTTTTTAGAACGAGGCACGACATATCTAGTAACAAATGAAATATATATATTATTACTTTTTTGTATATTTTTATGGCAAGTCGAGTGAGAAAAGTCGGAAAAACGAAATCGGATAGCCATGGTATAAAGTTCTTGAATTTTGTGACGTCGACGTTGTCACACGTGAGCATGGCGTCACAATGTCACAAAACCCTAAACATCTTCCATGTAAAAAAAAAAAAACCAAACGTCTACAACTGTGGATGTTTTTGTCGGCGTCACTAATTGTCGGAAGTTTCGTAGTCGTCTTCATCCGCCACAAAGTTACACCTATGTCTACAACCGTCACTTTTCAAAGTTTCGATTTCATTTTCGCACATTGGGACGCTTTTCAAAGTAGTACGTAACACTTCAGTACAGTCCAAAATACTTTTTAAAAGTATCGCTTACATGGGGGCGTACCCTTGGAAGTAGAAACAAGAAATGAAAGTGCTATGTCGCGTCATTGTTGATGTCTTGAGTGAATAATGCCAAAACTTGTACATTGTACCATAGTTCAAAAGTGGGCGATTTTATGGTAGGCCTTTGGTCGGCGCCTTTATCGTAAGTTGTGTTATGAGCTTTTCGTGTAATCTTCTTAGTTCGCTACTTTGATTAGCAACCGTCCGATCGTCAGAATCTAACGGTGTAAATAATTTTTTTTGGTCCGAATGTTTTAATTGGTCCAATTTATAGTCCGAATGTTTTAATTGGTCCGAATAGGTCCGAATACATTATGGGTCTTAATGTCATATTGTAATCGACGAAGATCGAGACCCCCTCGATATTGAAAATTGAATAGCGTCAATTATGGCTCGATACGAAACCGTACGGACTAATGTTCAATTTCGTAAATTTATAATTTGACAGTAGTAGGGTTTGAAAATGTACTCTTATTACAAAAGCGACAAGAGCGAAAAAACGTTCGCGATTCACACCATGGTCAACAGTGTTTCAAGAGTCATGAACCACACTGTTTCCCAATTTAAGGGTATTTTCGCATGTAACCGAAGCTTAGTCTTGCTAATTTGTTTTTTTGCGAAGATTCTCCGTACAGCTTTCTGAGCATTCGGATGTAAACGCAAATAACTTGTCACTTAGAAAAGTGACTTACGTAGACGTGTACGAAGAATTGTGACAGATGAAGTGGTACACAAAATGAGGCGAAACTTCCACTCGTCTTCAATTTGAGGCGTTTCTCCGCACGCTGTACATTTTTTGTGACTTCATAATGTCCGTACGCCACATTGTCGACGTGTTGAAACGTTAAAATCATAGAGGTTTCATTCGTAGTATGCGCACGGTAAAAAACTTTGAAAAAGAATGCATATGCGCATTATTCAAAATTTCACATTTTATAAAATGCGTTGACCGACTTTGACTTGATTATAAAATAAATATACGAAAAAATCATCAAAAGTACTATTACAACTTAAGGTATGTTCCCATGTATTAAAGTACCGGGTTTTTTATTTGCACGAAGATACTCCCTGTTTTTCATCAGTTACGCAAAATTCATTATCAATCCATAAAGTTACATCACGTTAGTTCTGCTACTTCACCGCGAATCGCTATGCGTAAATGACGATATTGGGGTAATTCTTTTTTAAGGCAAATTCTCATAGAATAAAGTTCCTAAATGTTCCTGACGTTATTTGAGGTACCCCGCTCAATACGGTTCATAACTGTAATTTAGTGCCCTTTTAAATAGTGTGGTGTACGGACAGTCAGATATGTACTATTCCGTACCTTTATAAATTTAAAAGTACAGAAAATATAATAATATATAATTTGCGTAAATATTTTCCGGCATACGCAGATGTAAAAAAAACGCGACGGCGTACGATTTGAACAATTTCGTACATTTACATGTTTTAGTGTGGACATATTATGTGTCGAAATTTTTTACAAAGCAGTTTACAAATTAGAGTACATGATAAATTAGTATCATGGTGTACCCGAAAAAACACAATTTACCGTAAGATAGGCAAATTGTTTCATTACGCTATATTTTTTATTACGCTAATAGTTATTCACGGTGTAGCGTTAATTATTCTAATGCCGAATTTTTATAAATAGTGTAATGTAAAAATGTGTCAGTCCGTACTAAAACTGCTCATTATTTCGTCCAGACGTACAAAATAAGTGTCAGAGAAAGGCGTCGAAAGGGAAAATTGAGTGCGTCGCACGGAAAAGCGTACTCAAATTTGATTCTAAGCCATAAAAGACGAGAGAAAATCGCAAGAACGTGTTCTCACATATTCAGGCGTCGAATATGTGAACACAGAATTTCGCGGCTACCCTAAAAGCATGGGAAACTGTATCGATTTCTTAACTCTAACAGCGATTCACGGTGTACTTTCA
>JBBHKE010002884.1:0-41756 GCA_037447655.1 Zygnema cylindricum
CTGAGTGAGTCTTATGATCCTCTACCCCCTATCTCTTTCTATTTGAATTCACTGAGTATACCTTGCCTCCCCTAAACCTTTCATGTCGAATCTGCTTCTAAGATCTTTTTTCAACTTATTGAACTTTTCCAAAGACTTACTTAACACCAGCAGATCATCCACATAAATTGCAATAAAGATCACACGATCCTCATCTTCAAACATATAGATAGAATGGGAAGAACTAATCCTGATATATCCTAGACCAGTAAGAAACTCATCTAGTTTCTTATTCCACTGTCAGGGAGCCTGCTTAAGTCCATATAATGACTTTAAAAGCCTATAGACTTTGCTTTCTTCCTCATTCTCCACAAACCATTCCTATTTCCGCATGAAGATATCTTCCTCTAACTCACCATTGAGGAAGGCGGTCTTAATGTCCATCTGATGAATTTCCATGTCTTCCGCTGCTGCCATACTAAGGAGAATCCTTACTGATGGGAAACGAATAAGTGGAGCAAATGTCTCTTCATAGTCAATCTTCTCCTTTTGGGTGAACCCCTTTGCTACCAAACGAGCCTTATATCTTTCAATGATGTTATCTGGGTTCAGTTTTAGTTTAAATACACATTTACTGCCAATAGGTAGTTTTTTGTCTGGAGGACAATCTCCTAGCTCACAGGTATTTGCTTCCATGATGGATGCCATCTCATCATTTTTGGCTCTAATCCATTTGTCCTTTTCTGGGCTGTTCACAACCTCTACGTATGACTAAGGCTTATCAGGATGAGATAGCTTAGTTACCTTACAAACAGCTTATTTCTCCTGTATCCTTTTGTTGCTCCTTCTTCCTCCCTCAAACTTTGAGGGTAGAATAGAGGGAAATAATGGGTTTCTCCTTTTCGTCTCATCGTCTGCCCTATCCATAGAAGTCAAGTCCAATTTCCCAACTTCTGTCTCCTCTAAGTCCATACGAATGTCAGTGTCCAGTAACTCTTTGTTTCTTGATCTCCCTAAATTTGTAATCAATGTCTCACTCATGTCCTTTTCACAAAAACAGAGTTCTCCTCACTTCAGACTCAAACCTTATTCTAATCTTTTTGTATATTTGAAGGGTCAATTGATTTTCTTTCATCCATAACAACTAGGTGTTTGACCAGAATGATATCTTGCTTTGTTAAGTCATAGACTCTATGTCCTTTGACATCCTCATCATATCCTACAAAATATCTGGGTTTTCCCTTAGCATCAAGTTTCCAGTTTTCTTATCCGTATCAAGACTGTAAACAGTTGAAATTTAAGATCTTTCTAGGTCCAGAGATTGTAAAATAAAAGGCAAAAGGGACAGTGACAGCCTGCCTCTAACTCTTCACTCAAGTCCCCACACTTGTCGCCCTCACTAAAGACTTGAATAGGAATTGGATCCATGGCTTCCTAGGCTGTCTAAAGAGGACAGGAAGGCAAATCTTGATAGAGTTATCTAAAAGGTTTGACGGACCCAGGATTTGATCCGGGTACCTTCCGTCCATCAAACTAGCCGTTCGCTTTAACCAATAAGTCTAAATCCAATGCTGTAGTATAAACTAGCCATTAGCTTTAATCAATAAGTCTAAATCCAATGCTGGAGTATAAACTAGCCGTTAGCTTTAATCGAAAAGTCTAAATCCAATGCTGGATTATAATAGGTTTGACAGATATTTATATTTTTACACGTACACTAGTTCATATAACGGAAAATAGATACGTATTGCATAGATATAGTTTTGTATAGTACAGAGTACTATTTAATGTATTTTATGAAACGAATACCGCGCATTTGTTTCGAACGCGAAACAAATATCGCGCGTGTATTTTCAACGGCTACAACTGTATCCGGTTTGATCGGACGGCCACGATAAGCGCCGCGATCACGGAATATGTACTTTTGGCGTTTTTCAGCCATCGCCACGTCATGTGACACGTGGCGCGACAATGTTGGATTGCGACGACTCCGGAGACTGCGGGAACAAATCCGGCTATGACACTTGTTGCCATGTCGTACGATGGTCGTACAAAAAGTACACTGGTACTTGTACTTTTCTATACCACAAAATAATTTGATTGGTGCCGTACTTCAGTAGATAGAGTTTTAGAGGGGAAATATGACTTAGAAAATTTTGGGTAGGTAGCTGCCTCTCCTAGAGAGAACCTAATACAAATGGCAAACTTTGGCCAGCCATAACTATCAATTTACTTGACCATTTTCAGCGATTCTTTTTGCTGCGGACTCAAAAGAGTCCATGCTACACAGGGTTGTAGAACGTCATAGTTTTTGTTGGCCAGGGTGGCTGTATTTATAAGGGAAAGTCAAAGTGGGTGAATGTGTCCAAATCTTATATTCTAACTTTGCATTATGTGGTGGAACTGAGCACACATAAAGTGTTATTTCACAAGGGTGAATCTATATTGGGGTTCTGACTGTCCAAGGGTTAGTCATTTGGGTTTATATCAAGTTAGGAGTTGGCACTATCTAGATTAACTTCTTTGGATCTGCCTACTCTGAGGGCCAATGGATGTCTCAAAGTTTCAGGTTATGGGCCCACTATCTAGGGTGCCTATGTTCGGTAAAACAGACTTCACTAATTGGGAGTTTACAATGGAGGGATTGGTTTTCGAAAAACACTTAAGGGGAATTGTTTCGGGACAAGTGAGATGTCCGCAACCTGGCTTTGGAGGAGCTTTCTATGGAGAATCATCTGAGGCTGCCCTGAATATCAACCGGAGTTCAGATGCAACGGAAGGTGAAGGGAAAAATCTTTTCGTGGATGGGGAAATAGGGGAGAAAGAAAAAGGGACACATTTCGTGAGGGGAGCTAGGCTCTCAGCTATGGTACCACTTGTAGGGATTAAAACTGAAGAAATTGACAGAAAAAATTTGGAATACAAAAACACTATAGCAAAACATCTCATACTTAGATATGTGTCTAAGTCCATAGCTATCACTCTTTTAAGTCTAACCAAGTCTTCAGAGATATGGGAAGCACTAATTCAGTTTTATATGAGTGAGACTATTCAGAGGCAGCAATTAGTAAAACAAGAAATAGAGGCCTATGTTAATAAAGGGGGTAACATGATAGAGTTTTGCAATGATATTGTTGCGTTATATGTTGAGCTTGCTAGTGCGGGATATGTAGAATCCGAGGAGAGTAAGATTAATACACTACTTATGAAACTCCCAGATGAGTACGAAAACATTATTTGTCGTATGCAGGCAATGGATGGCTCCTCATGGACTTGGAGCTTTATCATGGGGATAATTCTTGTGAGGGAAAGCACTTTGGATCTTCGTAGGGGAAGTGACAGGTTGAATGCATTTACAACTGGTGGTGATTGGCGGAAGCGTGATGAGAGAAACGGTGGTGACGAGCGGAAGCATGATGAGAGGAAGAAAGACAAAGGTAAACCTTATCCAAACTTTGGTGGAAAGAGAGGGAGAGGAAAAGAAAGGGGAGCTTTGAAAAAAGGGGTTTGCTTCTTTTGTAGGGAACCGGGTCATTATATGGAGGAATGCCCTTGTTTGGAAAAACTTAGAAGTTGAAATGTGGATGAGATCGAAGAAGGGGAAGAGGAGAAAGAGGATGAAGGTATTTCAGAGCTTCTCCAGATTAGTAGTATAAAGAAGAGAGAAAATCACACAAAAACTCCACGAAAACAACAGTGTGCTTTTGGAGGTATAAGGGAAGTAAAGAGAGAGGAGGTACTTGAGGATGTCGAGGAGTGTAGAGTGTATGACTTAGAAATGAGAAAGTCAGATCTAGGATCCATAAGTGAAAACGGGAAAAATAAAATTAATGAGGATAATTTTATAGATAATAGGGAAACAGAAAACTAGCCGGAAAGGGAGACTTCAACGGATTTTGAGGAAAGGGGAGAAGTGAAACTCGAAGAGGTTTTAAAGGATAGGGGAGAAGAGAAATATTTGATTAAAGGTTTAGGGGAGAAGAAATTTTTATTGGGAATTAAAATAGAAAGTGATAGTGGAAAGAATTCCATGGGAGAGAGTGAGGGAAGTTCAGAAAATGGGGTAGTTATCATGGATAAAAATATGAGTACGGAATATGTAGATCTTATGAGGAAATTAGTGGGGACTAGTAGTTTTTGGAAATATTTGGAGGTGGATGGATTTGACATCACTACTTGGTGTGATGACGCTTGTGAAGATGTGCCTGTAAAAGGGTGCTGCAGGTTGGGGATGGGGCTGATTGTTGGAAATGCAAAAGGGAAAAAAGATTCTGGTTGGATGAAAAGGGGAGGAGGTGGATAAAATCTTTGATCGGGTTATGAAAAGTGACATGCAAAATAAAAGGTATGATCGACAAGATGAATTATTTTTTTCTGGTCATCTAATACACTTTCTTAAATATCAAAGTATTCGCTTGAAGCTTCATGAAGGAAAAAAAAAAGGAAAGGAAAGTATATATATATGTATTTGTTATTTTTGATGGGAGTTGAAAGTAAGTAGACTAGAAAATAAGGGGAGTGTTGAAATTTAAGTTTTTTCTAGGTTTAGAGATTGTAAAATAAAGGCAAAAAGGGGACAGTGACAGCATGCCTCTAACTCTTCACTCAAGTCCCCAAACTTATCGCAGTCACTGGAGACTTGAAGAGGAGTTGAATCCATGGCTGTCTAGGCTGTCCAAAGAGGACAAGAAGGCAAATCTTGATAGAGTTATCTAAAAGGTTTGAGGGACCCAGGATTTGATCCGGGTACCTGCCGTCCGTCAAACTAACCGTAAGCTTTAACCAATAAATCTAAATCCAATGTTGGAGTATAAACTAGCCGTTAGCTTTAATCAATAAGTCTAAATCCAATGCTGGAGTATAATAGGTTTGACAGATGTTTATATTTTTACACGTAGACTAGTTCGTGTAACGAAAAAGAGATACGTAATGTATAGATACAGTTTTGTATAGTACGGAGTACAATTTAATGTATTGTATGAAACGGATACCGCGCATTTGTTTTGAACGCGAAACAAATATCGCGCGTGTATTTTCAACGGCTACAATTGTATCCGGTTTGATCGGACGGCCACGATAGGCGCCGCGATCACGGAATATGTACTTTTGGCGTTTTTCAGCCAGCGCCGCGTCATATGACACGTGGCGCGACAATGTTGGATTGCGACGACTACAGAGATTGCGGAAACAAAACCAGCTATGACACGTGTCGACATTTTTGCCATGTCGTACGATGGTCGTACGGAAAGTACACCGGTACTTGTACTTTTCTGTACGACATTGTAATTTGATTGGTGTTGTACTTCAGTAGATAAAGTTTTAGAGGGGGGAATAGGACTTAGAAAATTTTGGGTAGGTAGCTGCCTCTTCTAGAGAGCACATTATATAAATGGCAAACTTTGGCCAGCCATAACTATCAATCTACTTCACCATTTTCAGTGATTCTTTTTGCTGCGGACTCAAGGGAGTCCAAGCTACATAAGGGTGTAGTCTGTCATAGTTTTTGTCGGCCAGGGTGGCTGTATTTATAAGGGAAAGTCAAAGTGGGTGAATGTGTCCAAATCTCATATTCTAACTTTGCATTATGTGGTGGAACTAAGCACACAGAAAGTGTTATTTCACAGGGGTGAATCTATATTGGGGTTCTGACTGTCAAGGGGTCAGTCATTTGGGTTTATATCAAGTTAGGATTCGGCACTATCTAGATTAGCTTCTTTAGATCTGCCTACTCTAAGGGCCAATGGAGGTCTCAAAGTTTCATAAACTTCGCTACCAAATACTTAAAGGTGAGAGATATTCGATTTCCTTCCAACCGATCTCTCATAAGTTGTCATACCTTTGACTGCTGAGGTAAGGACTCTATTCTCAATATAGTTGGAAAAGTTCATGGCAAAATCTCTTTCCTATTTTCTTGTCAACCAACATACTGCTTACACTATCTCCTAGTGTTAGGTTTAACCTCTCAGCTACTCCATTTTGCTCTGGATTATGTGGTACAGTTTTCTGATGTTGAACTCTCTCTTCTCTCAAGTGTACCTCAAACTGGTTAGAGGTATATTCTCCCTCGTTATCACTCCTTATTCGTTTAATGGGGGTTCCATGCAACCTCTCACTCCAGGCTTTCTATTCTTTGAAGTAAATTGGTGTTTCAGACGTCGTTTTTAGGAAGTAGACTCTAGAATATCTGGACAAGTCATCAGTAATTGTCAACATATACCTCTTCCCTCCAACTGAGGGTACCCTTGCTGGTCCCCAGATATCTGTGTGGATTAAATCAAATACCTTCTCTCCTTTATATGTGGTGGCTTTAGGAAAAAGGAGTATGTGAGCCTTTCATTGTCACTGAATGTCTTCCACTACACCAAGCTTCTTCATTTCCCTCAACCTTTCAAAATGCACATGCCCCAACCGCTTATGCCTAATCATCAATTTTGGGACACCAACATAATAAGCATTATTCTTTTCATTACTCAGGTTAAGCCTAAATATTCCTTGGCTACCCTTATTTGCAGTGAAGTAAACCTCATCCCCATACTTAGCTATAAAGACTCCCTTTCTAGTGAAGGTATCAAATTCTTTGTCATCTAAAACAAATGTAGAGACAAGATTTTTACTCAGCTGAGGAAAATAGAGCACATCTGAGAAAGTGAGTATAGCAGTCTTACCCTCCACTAAGACTTTTAGATCTACTGATCCCACTAGATTTGTAGTAACCACTCTCCCATCCTCATACTCTATTTCTACAGTAGGGATTTTCATTAGTTTAGTGAAGAGGTCCTTGTCACGACACATATACATGGATGCACCTGAGTCGATGATCGATCCTTCTTGTGGAGCTTCCCGAATTGCTCCAAGGGCACACTTCTGTCTCCAAAGGATCTCCTTCTCCTCCAGACTCTCGTCAAGAAGAAGCTCCCCATCCTCCTCATAGGACTTGTCCTTGGTGTCTCCTTTCACCTTTGTGACCAAAAGTGCCTTTTTCTTCCCTCCGAAAGAACCCCCTCCATGATTCTCTTGGAGCCTCAACTTCGGCAGCTTGACACAATCTGCGATGAAGTGTCCTAGCTTTTTGCAAAAAAGACATAGGTCCTTTGGGGGCCTTGGTTCTCCTGGTTGAACTCTTTCTCCTTTGTATGACTTTTTCGGATCTGGTCTCCACCTTTCCCCTCCGGCGGCTAGAGCTTGAACGCTCTTTCCTCCTCTCTTGATTTCAATTGTGTTGTCCAGCAAAAGTATCATGTGGACCACTGTATTCCACGTCCATGAACTATCAGTCATTCACTGTACCCTGTACACTATATTCTCATACTCGTCGAGTAACTTCATGATGAGAGTGTTAACCTTCATCTTCATTGTACCTGTCCATCAGGCACTCTCCATCTCCATATACAAACAAGAAAGATCATTACAATAGTCTAACATCTTTCCCCCTTTATAATTATAATTTGCCAACTTTTGCTCTGTCAACCAGAGCTCCTGAATTGTACCTGCTCTATAGATCTCTATCAAACTCACCCACAACTCCTCGGCCTTGTAGACGCAAAGGTGGGGAGTTGCCAAAGCTTGTGTGAGGTTTCTCAAAATGAAGTTTTTGGCAGCCATGTTGGTGTCTTCCCACATTTGAGTATCGGTCTCAACGGTCTTCACAATCGCCGCGCCGGGTGTCGTGGGAATAAGAGCAATAGGAGTAAGAGGTGTCTCCTTTTCTTCCCCTTTTCAGACACACTGCTGTCCCCATCATCTGTCTCTTTAGCTGCAGCAAATGTTGCTACAGAAAGCCTTATTCCACCAAATCCCGGTGGTGTTCCTTGAGGTGGACGTTTCACTTGTCTACTAACAATACCCCAGTATCGTTTTTCACACAAAGCCCTTGTCATCATGGCTACCCAATAGATAAACCTTGATCCATTGAACATAGGCACCTTAGAGGGTGGGCCCATAACCTTCAATTCCGTGTTCTTCATTGGACTACAGAATTCAAGAAGCCTCTAAATAGTTATTAACTTACCCACTTTCAATGTCAACCACTGCTATCCAAGCAGACAAGTTGACAATTTGACTGCATTTGTATGCACATTGGACTCCCCTGAGTCCGTAGGAAAAAGAATCTCTTAAAACGCCCAACTAGGCGATAAGTTATGAGGCAGTAAAAATGCCAATTTGTACAAACTCTCAAAGGGAGAGGTGACTACCTACCAAAATTTTCTAAGTCTTGATTCCCTCTAATTAACTTCTATCTACTGAAGTACGGACCAATAAGATTACTGTACCGTACCAAAAAGTACTACTGCTGATATACCTTTTGTACGGCCTATGTACCACAAGGCAATTAAGCGGACATGTGTACGCTTTTCACTCGTCCGTACGTTCCTTGGAATTCCCACGACCGAATGTCATCCCTCCACGTGGCTCCAGGTCATGCCACGTCACAATACGCCAAAGTGACCTTTCAAGGATCTCGGCGAAGACGTTTGTCGTTGGATAAGAACGGGCATTAAATATCGTCCGTCGAAACAAATGTCAGATTCATTTGTTTCGTGCGGGATCCAGTCCGCACTGAATTTAACCTGTTCTATGATGTTACATTTACATTTTTGTTAATCAGTTTAGGGGACGTAACATACTTTAAATATGAATCACATACAATATACTCTAGCGAACATGTATGACAGACTGGTTAGAGCGGACGGCTAGTCCAGGCTCTACCGGTCGAGGGTCACGTAACATACTTTAAATATCGATCACACCCAATATACTCTAGCGAACATCTATGACAGACTGGTTAGAGCAGACGGCTAGGCCAGGCTCTATTGGTCGGGGGTTCGAGTCCTGCTGGACTCAACCTTTTTGTAGAGAGTGACTTAAGGTCACTCTCTAACCTTGTCTATGGAGCTCAGACAGCCATGGCTCCATCACTCTCTCTCTCCTTCAGTGACTACAACAAGTATGGGGGTAAGAGAGAAGCGATGAAGACAAGCTGCCTGCATGTTTCTTTTTCCGCTAATATATTAAGACCTAGAAAATACCCAAAAACTATTTATTTCAATAGAAGGAGAGGTGAAGGGATAAATAGGGAGAGAGAATGTAGAAAGAGGAAGAATAAAGAGGTAAAGGGAGCGAGAGAGATGAAAAAACGTAGTGAGTTGAGCACTTACCCATGATTTCTTCATAAACCCTAAAAAATATGGAGACGATAATGGCACGCGGATTCCTTGTTGTTTCGCCATGTTATTGTCTACCCTAATGCTGTTGTAAACCCTGAAAAAAAGGTATAGAGTATTGGATGTCGCAATTCTCCGCGAGGCGGCGGGGCGATGCTCCGCATCTTGCCCATAAAAAGGCGACGTCATGTGAAAATGGCTCCGCGAGATTTAGATGTCACCCACCAGGAGACGAGGATATGGATGGGATTAGTCAGAACACAAAATCATTTTTTTGTGGTTTGTCTGCATTTGCTGTTTGTTTATTATCAATTCTCGTTTTCAAGGCGCCGCGTGATTTCAATCCTAAATTATGTAACTTTAATATTTACACATTGTGACTCCAATTTGTTGTCGCTTTGTGAAACATAACCCACTTTAGGGTCAAACGTCTCTTTCGTTTAAAGGTCTGGTATTACCGTTATGTTTCCTTTTGACCGTGTAATACTGTAAATATTTACTATATTAATCTATTAGGATCTCAACTAGAGTTAAAACGACCTTGTATTGGAGTTAACTTTCCGCAACTGTACAACATGTGTAAGTCATCGACAACATGTGTAAGTCATCGACAGTTCGCTTACGTAACATGTGCAGTGTTTTGCATGTGCACATGTTATCCGTTCACATTGACACACACAAAAACGAACGTCTGAATGTATGCGAACGCCTATTTTGCAAACTCGACTCTACGATTTTTTCAAGCGCAACTTTGTATGCCACCGACATAAGTTCACTAAAATTTCCGTACGATTTCCGGTAACGAAGTACATTGTTGTACAAACAAACTCCTTTCGTACACCACACTATTAATGAATTAAGTACGGTAATACCATTGACGCTAATTTACAAGAACCGTAATTAACGTCACGGAAAAATTAGATTCATTCACTGAATTTTGGGTATTAATGTCAAAGTTTTGGGGTGCCGATATAGAGTACATAAGGCTAATAACTATTCACGGTGTAGTGTGAATAACACTAAATTGGCGCCCCAAAACTTTGACTCTTGAACCTAAAATAGAATAAGTAGTTATGTTTTTCCCTTTACCTTAATATATGTAATGTTTAATTAGTGTAGATTACTCTAATTCTGAAATTTTTAAATAGTGTAAACTGCGAAATTTGTCAATCCGTACTAAATGCTAGTTATTTTATACAATCGTACATAAAAAGTGTCATATAAAGGCGTCTACACGCAAAAGTGAGTGTGTCGACACGGAAAAGCACGCTCAGATTTGATCCATAGTCAAAAAGACGGGAGAAATCCACAGTCCTGTTCGCACATGTTCAAACGTCGACTATATGAACGAGGTGTATCCAAATAAATGTTAGGTGTATAAATTAGTGTTAACTTCTATTGGTGTTATGCCCGGGAACCCAAAATAGTTGTTCCTTTACCCTAATTATTTCTTAGCACTAATAGCAATGTATGGGCCCCTCGTCCAAAACATTACAACCAATAATGTCGTCCGGACAATTACAAAAACATCTCAATAACTTTAGCCGTTAGTGTTGTGTGTGGGTGGCCTCTTAACGTCAATCGACATGTATTGTTTTTTGACATACTGATAGTGGTTATGTAGATATATATGTGTATGTGTGTATATAAATGTATGAATAAATGTATATATTCATATACGTACATATATGACATTCATGTATATCTGTTCAATCTTTAGGTAACGAAATCTTCGTGATATTTTACCAATATGTCTCAACTTGTTCTTGAATAAGCTCTTGAGCGCCATCCTCTCCATTTTTGGCGAGTTGTTTCTCTTGATTTTTTTTCGAAGTAATAAGTGTAAATTTCACTCTAAATAGATGAAAATTTAGTGGATGCCTGAAATTATTTAGTTAATCCACATAAACCACCTCAAACTCCATGGATGTAATCATCATCTGATCTATGCTTATCCCCGTAGATTATGGTAAACATTTGAAATGCATCTACAGTAACTGCAATAAAATTGCTGAATGTCAAGTCTACAAGCATTGTGCTCAAAACGTTACATGGAAGATCATATTAAACATCTATTCCATTTTTGTAAAATTACATATCAATTGTGAGAATTATTTGTACTCACTGGCTCTTTCAAAAATAATGACAGCTTGCAGCTAGAGCTTTTCCCATTTATGAAAGTACTAGGCAAAATGCCCTTTAATGAGGACGCGTGGGACTTCCATAGAATCTGGCAAGCAACATGAGCACTCTAGGTTCACACGATAGTAAACCACAAATTAATACGATAGAGATAAAGTCAAACCATTAGAAAATCAACCGGTTTTGAATTCGAAAATATTAAAGATATAACGGGCATCACCTGAATTCTAGCTATGGTTAAAAAGCATAGCAAGGATACATCACTTAACTGTGGGTAAACCAAGAAAATAAACATATGTATACATTCACCATTTTAAAGACGGATTTCAAAATGGAGTGAGAATGAGAGAGAAAAAATGGAACAAGAGAAGGGAATTGCAATCAGCCAAATAGAAGATATAAAACCTTAACAAAAAGCAGTGTGTTTTATTACTGTTGAAATATGAGGGAACATTCACGTTGAGGACCAGAATAGACTTGAGCCCAACAATTTTATTTCCATGTTGTCATTCCAGTTTGCAGGGTGAAATCATTTGGACAGACAGGTTAATTCCAGAAATTGCATCACTGACGTCCGTTGAAGACGCGGCGAATCAGACCGTCACGCACACTTCGTCCTTCGCTTTTCAAAGGCTAGTGAAGGCTAGTCAAGAGGACATGCCGTTAAATTGTGACAAACTTGTACAACATGGGTACTTTTTTGTACACAGTGAGGTGTCATTCCCATTTACTGACGGCCTCAAAGGCAAGCAGTCAACTCGACCAACGAATTCTGAAAGTTTCAGTACACTTAAATCACGGTCGCGTACGTACGGACAAGGGTATTATGACAGCCTGTCAGTGCCAGGTTTTAAAATAACCAGTCCGGGAGTATCCACAGCTATTTTTTGACAAATTCTTACTGAAGTGATACTACAAGTTTTTCGTTCTCATGTTCTGCATTCATCTTTGTACCTTGTTGGTAAATAAGGTTCAAGATGCCCGGCCAGTGGTTCAAACATTGCCACAAAAACTTTATCAATTTGGCCACGCGCCACTATAATAGTATATGGACAGCCTCCCCTCCCCTCCTCCCACTCATTCCACTCCCACTCACTGCCCTCCCAACTCGAATCCCTTATTTTGGAAGAAACCTCCTTTCACTCTCAGCAACCTAAAAATACGACCTAAGAATACCGGTGTTTTCCACCAATCTTAGTAGTCGGCCGTTTTCTATCGACCACCATAACTCTCCGACAAAGGAGCGAGATTGCTCTTACTCGTTGACGAGAAGTTCGTGTATTTTGCGGAATGGGAGGAGAGAGAGCCCCCAGCATCACTATCTTCGTGAGAAGAAACGTCGGTTTCCTCGACTCCAAGGAAAACATTTTTGGCCTGACCAAGTCTACGAGCAACTTCATCCATGGCGGGTCGATATCTTGCGGCTCTCTCGGTACAAACTGTCGCAATTTTTACCAACATTTTCATCGCTCCATCGTGATAATCTCCCATCCTCGGGTCCACAATTGGGCCAATGTCGTTGAGGAAAGGTTGCACCTGGGGAAGGAGAAAAGAGAAAAAAAAGAGTATTGTCACAGGATTTTACAATTGGACATGTGTATATATACGCATTCTCAGAGGATTTTGTATTTGGAAAAAATTATAATGTATATATACATCTCTTCTTTTAAGGGAAAAGTGCAATCAGGAGTGCGACAAATGTGACTCTTTCTTCCGTTATCCTTATTGTCCAATAAATGCTCATCGTTGTCTGTTCTTGGGTGATTAAAAGATCACACTTGTCCCAGAAACTAATATTGGAAAAGGCAAAGCAAATTAAGCATTGTTATGTCTCGTATACTCTGGCATTGACAACAGTCAACAGGAGGTACCTAAAAGAGTAACAAATAAATAAAAGAACAAAACAAACAAACAAACAAATCGACAAACTGACAAACCAACAACCAAACGGTTAAAAAGTACTAGGTTATATAAAACTTACCCAATTGGCCAAAGTGGTCACATTGGGAATGTCGGGGTCGGTGGTCGTCTCCTCTTTGATGAGAGCGGAGCGAGCCGTAATGAGCTCAAAAGTACAACTCCAAAACTGCAAAAAGTACAAAGACAGAGACAAGCGCCGTCATTGTCATGGAGAGGGAGAGGGTGAGGGTGAATCGTGAGTGGAGGGAAGGGAGGGGAGGAAAGGAGAGGGGAGGGGTGGGAGGGGCGGGGAGGCGAGGAGAGGAGAGGGAGGGTAGGGGAGAGGAGGGGAGGGGAGGGGAGGGGAGGGGAGGGGAGGGGAGGGGAGGGGAGGGGAGGGGGGGGGGATGGGGGGGGGGGGAGGACCGGGAGGAGGGTGATGGGGAGGGGGTGGAGGAAGGTGATGCTGAGAAGGGTGATGGGGACGGGGAGGAAGAGGGGTAGGGGGAGGGGGAGGGGGAGGGGTAGGGCGACGGGGAGAGGGAGCCCATCACTCCAACAGCAAACACATGGATACTCGGCTTCATTTTGTGTGAGAGAAGGTGTTCACCAAGATCTCCGAAGGAGTCATTTTACATTATGAGACGATGGCAGCTGAGATGCTGACCAAGGCCTTCCCTGCTCGCAAACTTTTTTTTTTTTTTTAATTGCAGGAAAGCGTGTGGGCTAAATGACTGAGCTCCGAAAGCTTAAGGGAAGTATTGTTTGGCACTCTTCAGTTAGAGCTTCAGTTAGAGCTTTAGTTAGATCAGTACTAGCTGTGAGAATTGACTTTGGGACTTTGGGAATAGTTAAAATCTTTGACCCAGAGTAGTTCTTTAATGGCTGCACTGGATTCTAATTCCATAGTAGACTGAGCAGTCGTCTTCTGCAGCTTATTGTTTTAAATGAATATCCCTATTCCTATCTGTATGACATATCCTGTAGTGGATCTTCTGCTGGGAATATCTTCATAGCTAGCATCACTTGAGGTACTAAGTTTGACTTCCTTCCCTCCAGAGTCACCCACAAATCTCGAGTATCTACCAGATGTTTTAACACGCTCTTAACCGCTTCCCAGTCTCTACTCTTCGGGCTTTGTAAACTCCTCACCTACGGCTGCAATGTCTGCCCTGGTAAATTCATTAAATAGATCAGGTTTCCCACTACCCATCTGTAAGGAATCTCAGACACATACTTTTCCTCCCTTGAAGTTAGATTACCATCTACTGCTGCAAATGACTCAGTCTCTTCCCCTTCCTTTCTGCCTAAATTTTATGGTAGTGGCACTCCTTTTGGCAATTGCTTTACCCCAAAATTTTCCCAGTATATTTCCTATTGCCTCTTTCTGTGTGAGTCTGATAATTCTCTGTTTCCTGTCTCTCTCGACCTTTGCCTCCCCCGAGTCTTTTATTTCAAACTGTGTGAGAGGCGTCGTAATCCTTTCTACGCCTGTTTTGGACTTACTAATGATTAACAAGTCACCAAGAGGAGGGGAGGGGTAGATAGAGGGGGAGAGAGGTCATTTGCCCTTGGGATGAGCCAAATCCCAATAATGGTAAAGTGTGGTTGAGTGTGTTGAAGATACTATGAGCATGCAATCAAAGGGGATTAAAGTACGATGCCAATGCGTTTACAACGTCCTAAGAACTAGTTTAGAATTTGATTTTAAATGTGATTAAAAGCGATGAAAGGTTAAAATGCGACAAAAATGCTGACCTGTAAACATCACTCTTGGCAGTGACCTGGAAGTTGGTGAAGTACTCGGGGTCGATGTATCCGGGAGTTCCCGCGACTCGGGTGTTCATAGCGTCCTCGGTGGAGCCTGTGGGGTTATCCTTTAGAAGTCCAAAATCGGCCACTTTAGCCTGAAACCACACGTACACATACAGCCACGAAAAAACAAAAAACATAACAAAAGGGAGAAAAAAAATTAAACGATTTCAGGATTATTTTTGTAACTGTCAAGCTGTACCGAGGAATCCGTGACTGGAGAAACATTTGTACTTTATTTTTGAAACCTGCCATTTTTTTTATTTCACAAAAAATGGTAAACAATATTAACATAAAAAGATTGGTCGTTAACTCTCACATATTCGAAGAAGGATTGGAACATAAGAATTTATTTCAGTTTTGTGTTATAAAATTTGCTACTTCATTAGACTGCAGGAACATCGAAAGGGTTGGAACTCTTCCATTCACTACTGAATCCGTAACAAATATTACAAAGAAACAGTTCTTTTCACAATCTGAAATCTTGCAATCTAGCCTGCAGGACTCATGCAAATTCGTGACATATGTCACATCGTGGGCCATAAATTTGAAATAAATGCAGCAGGCATGTGGACATGTCATACATGTGACATATGTCATAGAATCTATTCAAAATCGACTGCAGTTAGAACCTTCTGAATTCAAGAGGCCGCAAATACTTTGTTGTTTAAGACATAATGTACACAAGTTAATTCTTCTCCAGGATGGATCAAAATGACAACTGTTTGTGAAATTGACCTGGGTCAAGGACCAAGGTTTGATAGAGTAAAGGGAAAAAGAAACAGTGAAACCGTAAGCTGGTTTTGTTTTTAATGAGGGTTTTTAGGTTTTACTATCAGGCAAGGTTTGAGGTCTTTGTACCGTGAAGTTTTCGTCGAGCAAAATGTTGTCTGATTTGATGTCTCGATGGATAACTGGAGGTCTTGCAAATTTGTGCAAATAGAGAAGTCCTTCGGCAGCTCCAATGGCGATATCAAGTCGTTGCCCGAAACTCAGAGGTGGTTTGGACATGTCACCTGAAAAACATAGAAAAAAAAGAGCAGAAAGGGCAGAGGGAATACTCTCCTTAACAGTCGTATAGGGAAAAAACAGCGTTCCCATTTCTAGACAATGCAAGGTACCAGGAAAAGGGGAAAAATGAGGACGTAGTAATGCCGTTCCAAATGTAATTTTGTACGGATGATCGGCAAAAATGTGAATACAACATTTGCGTTTTTGCGCGTAAACAGTAAAACCTCACACATTTTTAGATTAGTAACTGTCCTTAATCCCGATGATGGGTATGTCAGAAAATTCACTAATTTCACTTTCTTCCCTATGTTCTTTTCCTTCAGTCTCCTTTATAGAGGTGGTAAATATACCCCTAAATACCAGCTGTCAAGTTTCCGTGAAGTCCAATACACCTCTAAGACAAGAACATTCCTGACAAATAGTGAATCGCGCAATTATTTTTTTTTATTAAATATTTCACATACGTTTCCACTCTTTTAGAAGTTATTTTACTACATTTTACGCATGCATGTATCCTCTTAAAAAATGGACGTTTGACATGGGGGTAGTATCCAACGACACACAACTTTTGACCTCACGTGTCTCAAAGTGTTTTTTTAAGAAACTGTTTTTTTATTAAACTAAGTTACATGAGATAAATAAAGACTACCGACGAGATTAGTCATGACAGCCAAGGGATTTTCACTTAACAGGAAGCTTCTGGTTCTTGAAAGAAAATAGAGAGAAAAACCTCTTCAAAGAAACAGACTCTATTTTATTTGCCCTTATATGTCCCATTCTCATTTTTCTTTTCCTTTCCATAACTTATAAGAGATAAGTCCATGACAGCCAGGGGAATTTCACTTAACAGTAAGCTTCTGGTTCTTGAAAGACAACAGAGAGAAAGAATTTCTTCAAAGTATTATACTCTATTTAATTTGTTCTTGTACATCCCATTTTAAATTCTCCTTTCCATAATTTTAAAACGCAGTATTCATAACTAATGTTGACAACAAAATCGAGAATTAGGATTTGTCAAAGCATCGATGGGCATAAACGTAAAACAACGTGATCAACATTGAACAATAATTTCCTGCTCTGGACTCTGTTTTCCAACAGATCATCGAAATTTCCCAAAAGGCGAAAAACACGAATGCAAGTTTCATATATTATTTTTACCTTCTTCAGGTCGCAATAAGCCCTTGAGACTGCCATTTTTCATGAACTCATAGACCAAAATTTGCTCATTTCTTCGGTCACAAAAGCCGAGGAGTTTTACAATGTTGGCGTGGCTCATTTTCGAGATGATAGATACCTGAAAAACCGTAAAACTTCTACATTGTGAGCTTCTACTGGAGCTAATTCCACAGAATCTCTAATGCTTTGCCACGGCAAATCCCAAAGATTATTTTTACTAAAAAGGCTTTATTTATTAAAGATTACAGGGATCCTGACCTCAAGAAAATGTCATGAGATGATGCAGAAATATGAAAAAACTATGATCGATGTGATTTGGTAGCATGTTTTTAGTTTTAATCTCCTATAGAGAAGAATCACACTCATCAAAAGTCCTAATCTTTCCTCCAGAAAGAGAACAATGGAAAAGAAAGAGGTGAAATTTTTTGTGGCGATTACCTCCTGCTCAAACTCTTGAAGCCCTTTCAAAGAGATAGTTTTGGCTCTTTTCACAGCCCAAATCTCTCCATTAGGCGCGACTCCCTTATAAACAAATCCATACCCTCCAACACCTAACAAATTTCTCTCACTAAAGTCGTCGGTGGCTGTTCTGACTTCTGCCAAAGGAATTCCCTTAACAAAACCTTCTCCAACTTTAATTTCCAACATAGTTTCACGATCATCTGTGTCACAAGAAAAACAACAATTAGCCATCCTAGATTTGACTCATACAATCAATTAGGCATTCAAGAGATGAATCCCACAAACTTTTACAAGAATGCCCCAGCCGGGGCATATTATGATGTTTGAGGGTTTGTTCATGCAGGAAAAGAATGAAAGGACCGAGGAAGAGGGAGAGGGAAGAGAGGGATAGGAAAAAGGAAAGCCATAGAGAGATGGAAAGAAAGATAGAAACAGAGGGAGAGAGGAAGAGAGAGGGAGAGTGAGTGGGAGGGAGAGAGAGGGAAGGAGGAAGGGAGAGAGGGAGGGGGGGGAGAGAGAGAGGAAAGGAGAGAGGAGAGAGAGAGAGAGAGAGAGAGAGAGAGAGAGAGAGAGAGAGAGAGAGAGGAGAGAGAGAGAGAGAGAGAGAGAGAGAGAGAGAGAGAGAGAGAGAGAGAGAGAGAGAGAGAGAGAGAGAGAGAGAGAGAGAGAGAGAGAGAGATGGATGTATGGGTGTCCTAGGTTGGCATACCAACAGACTAAAATATGGAGCCTTAGTACTGTTTTCCCCAAATTTCAAAAGCAAGTGTTTTCTTTCCAGGCGTAGTTGAACTTACAATTGTAGTACATGAATCCAGCCAATAGGATTGTTGTGAGGAGAAATACTCCCGCGACTACAGCAATGACTGCAATCAACCACCCCTCAATCCCTACATACCAGGAAAAAAAGACACGATTGGATTAATCATCAAGATATGTTAGAATTTGCCCAAGAAGTTAAAAAAAATTTGTGATGTAGAGCCCATGCACAATAGCATGATTCTTAGAGGACAAGAAAGAACAAGAACATAAAAGCTGTGGTTTACAACTCAAATTCATAAAGCATCAATCACAGGATGGTAGTCCAACAATGGAAGAGTAGTTCATTATTGAAATGAGGTTTGACAAGGGAGACGTGGGAGAAGGACTAGATGTGGGCGAAGAAAAAAAAGGTAGAAGGATAATCAGCGTGACAGTGGAGAGGATGAGAGAAAGCGGGCGAGAGTGAAGGAAATGGAGAAGAAGAAAAGGGTAAGGAAGGGCAAGGAGAGAAAGTCAAAAGGAAAAGAACAAAGTGAAGAGAAAGTAGGTTGGTAAGGCGGTTGCAGATGTTTTCTCC
The DNA here is from genome assembly GCA_037447655.1 of Zygnema cylindricum. Lineage (NCBI taxonomy): Eukaryota > Viridiplantae > Streptophyta > Zygnematophyceae > Zygnematales > Zygnemataceae > Zygnema > Zygnema cylindricum. Next base: position 18,979 of record JBBHKE010002884.1, read on the forward strand.
CACGTGCACACACATAACTGATAGGCAGACAATAATTGTAAAGTCCGTTTTTCTTTGTAAACACCAGAAAACCCTTGAGCTTTTAAAAAAGCCTGTGAAATTGCTTAGTTGTAAGGAAAGGAAACAAGACGGACCTAAAAAACACAACGCAAAAGACCATTGGAACGAGAAGCAATTAAGGGCTCTAAGCTAAAGATGACAGATGAAGAGACATAATCCACTGTTATTTTTTTTTTAGCAGGAAGAATGTTCTGGACTTTAGCCAAAGATAAAAGACATGAGATCTGCGCATAAGAAAACTCCAGGGCCCCAACAATCTCGATCAACATGATCAAACTTAGATAGTACAGGCATCAAACGGATGATGAGTTCTCCATGAACATTAAACTATTTACGAGTTTTAACAAGACCTCAAACCATGGGGCAGTTTCAGGTTGATCCAAGGAAAACTATCCAATGAAGGTTGTCCGTGTGGTCTACATTTTAGGTTGTGAGAGTGGAACAGATTTAACACTGACTTTAAGCCCATGGTTGAGCTTGTGAAGCTCTTTTTCATAGCACAATGGCAATAAACATCTATTCTGTACCTGACTTTTTGTTATTATAAATTGTTGTTGAGGATGGAGGCGGAGGTGGAGGCGGAGGGGAAGGGGGAACTGCATATCATTTCAAAACAGATGAGACAAATCAATATTTAAAAAGACCACGTAAAACAAGTTAGGCTCCATAAATGCGCAGAGGACTTTGGTTTAGCAATAGAGCCTGGTCAACTTGTTAATCGAAGATGAATGTCCAAACAGCTGAAGGCTTATTTCAACATTTCATTTTAAGCATATTACTGTGTTTTAGCCTAAGATCAAGATGCTACACGCATTTGTTGGGAGTTCCTGCTTCATGTAGCCAAAACCAACTCACCTAATGTCTCCAAACAGGCACAATTAGCAGAACAATAGTCAAGAGAAGAAGTAAGAACGTCTAGGAGGAACGGAAGGCGATGTTAGAGGGAAAAGGAAAAGCAGGAGGGAATGTGAGGGAAGGCGGGAAGGAGAGGAGAGAGGGAGAGAGGGAAGCAAGAAGAAAACATGTACAAGAAAAAGGAAAAGAGATGAGGGAGGAGAGGTTGTGAGGTGAGTGAATTACTAGGGAAAAAATCCACCGTGGCAAGTGTGCGGGTATAATCAAGGTTTCCCAGACCAGGAATGTCCTTGCCTGCTGCATCGGCTAAACTAATAGAAAAAAATTTCCGCACTTGTATGCTTGGTGCGTCCTGATCAGTTCCAAAGACTCGCATACTGAAACTGAGAACGGGTGGATTTCCCGATATGCTTGCCGACGCCACAAAGACCTAATTACACAATTTTCAAATTGTACACACGTGGAGAACATCATCACACTTTGCGAATGGAGTACAACCTAGAATGCAAGCAAGTTTTGTGAACTTCAATTTTTAGTTTTTCCCTTTGAGAAACAACGATACCAATAACTGTCAGGCTTCTACCAAAAATGCTCCAGGATACCCAAAACGCCACTTGCTTGATAACATCAGAACACATACTCCATATACAAAATTCAGGGTGTTTTCGAGTTGTTTCTGAATCATTTAAAAAGGTGATTATGCAGACATGTACTTTACACCATTGAAGGACTTGTGAGGGTAATTCTTGAGAATTCATATCAGTGACCTAAGTTTCTGTTTGTGTTTTCTATTGCATATTCAAGGCCATTATGCAGTTTGTTTGCTTGTTGTCTAAAAATTACAAGATCACGAGTTCGCAAAAAACAGACAAGGTCAGGCGTTTTCCAATTTCAGATTAAACCATAAAACATAAAATCGATAGCATGTAAACAAGTCAGAGATTGTCTAGAAAGGTACATTGCTCATTGTCATTAGAGTTACAGATTTATAAGTGTTAATGCGACATTAGGATTAATAATACTATCCAGTGCAAGGAGACGTGGCAGATTGTAGTCCACGTCCTTCAATAATGTTGTTAACTCTATTTTGTGATTTTTGGCCAGAAAAAAGTTGCGACCGAATTAGTGTTATTAACACTAATAACAATGAGTGGTGTACCTTTCTAGCCATGTGTAAGACAAACATGCAGGTTATGCATACCTATACGTCCATTCTATATGTCAATTCTAAATACAGAAGAAATACCCTCAATTGTGACTATGGAGTCAACGGTCTACTGTTAAGAAATCATGAGGTTCCTCTGTCAGCAAAATGCACACGTAAACAACAAAAGCCCAGCAAAGCTGAAATGCTTTTGTCGTTTTAATTGTAGATCGTACGGTACATAACCGTATTGAATTCCATAGGGAAGTGGAGATAACAAGGCTCAAAAATAAAAAACCGGTAGCCTGGCATGAGGCATATCTGTACCTGAAACGGATCGAGTCCAGAACCATTGTTTAAAAATTTTGTCACGTCAATGAAGGATTGCTTAGAAATGTATGCCAGTTTAGTAGGAGAAAAACTGATCTGAAAGTTAAGGAACCCCGAGCAAACACACGTGGAACTCTGCTCATATATGTATGGGTTGTACTGGTTGTCGCCGAACTTGCACTCAGAGCACACAGCCGGAGCTGCATAGTTGTTAACAGTATTTCCAGTGCCATTGCAATACTTCACGATACTATTGTCCTTAGAAGTTTCACACAAGGGATTGTCTGAAAGACTGCAAAACCAACAAAACAAATAGCACCAAAGGAGAACCTTTATTAGCAAAAGTAATCTGATTGCCTCAGACAGAAAAAGTGCAATATTAGTGATTGGCATACAGCGATTCATAATTGTTCATGAACGCAAATTACATCTGAGAGATCCTGGCTCTAAAGGTTCTCAAGCGCCCAGAGAAATATCCGTGCAACTTATACAAAGAGAGAGAGAGAGAGAGAGAGAGAGAGAGAGAGTAGCTGCTTGTTCCTATGAAACTTTAGAGGTTTAAAATTAAAAAAACACTTTGAGATCATTTTGTATGAAAATGCTCTTCAAAATGACAAAAATGATTCAAATGTCCCAAAACAAGAGCAAACTACAATTTGATGCAATTGGAACAAGACAGTTTTCAGAATAATGCGATTTTTGCTTTGAAAATTTTACTGCCTGCATCGTTTCTCATGAAAAAATGTACACACTTTAGTTTCATATTTGTCACTGAATATATTCATAAATTATATTCCCTCACACTTCTGATTTGAGATACATTCAACTTATTATTTCAAAACTATAGCCCCCTAGATGTGTTTGAGATGGTTTATCCCCTGAGTGAATAAATGTTGAATGTAAACTCGAGGTTCATTGAATAAATTATTGACGTAACGAGTCAATTCCTACGTGCAACTTGACCCAGAATGAGATTCCTGACATGACAGACAAATGTGTTTCAGTTCTTTATCGCAAGCAAACAGAAAAATAGAAGTTTCCAGCAGACCCATGCAACAAGCAGACAGTCTGAAACTCACTGACAGGTCTCAGACTTCACTTACTCCAGTGATAACTCCCTACTTAGATTTCCCAGAATGAGAGCATTCAAACTATTTTTTGCGAGCGAAATATATTCAAGACTGCCGCGAGTGAGAAATGGTGTAAAGTTTCCGGACAGCTGATTCTCCTGTAGAAACCTGCAAATATAAGATTGGAGCAATTATGAACCAATACAAGTTATAATCGAATGTGAAAAACCAAATAAGCATGGAGACAAAACAAGCTAACAGAAGTTAAACAATTCACTCATGGTCGAAGCCTTTGTAAGCATGGCCTTATGTTCATCACTGCCTCACACCTAAAATCAGTAGGGAGACCAAATAGAGATTTCAAAAATATGTGCCATTCATGAATAAATAGTATAAGTCCCAGCCAAATTTTGAGTACACTAAAATTAATCGAAATTTAAGCACCGCAGTCACGTGAAGAAAAATTGTTGCTAGAACAAAGAAGCAATCGACGATATATTGGATTGAAATTAGCAGCAATCAACATATGATCTTTTACTAATTAGCAATTTTCCGAATCAACAATTAGATGAAGATTTTGAAACATCCAGCAGTAAGTTTCAATGGTCATTACATCCGAGAAAAGTGAATATAATAGAACACACAAAATACTGACACTGCTTAGAGCTTCGAAAAAAATACTCACACTGCTTGAAGCTTTGAAAAACTATCAAAATAGGTCATGTTGAGGTTTCCATAGATGTAATTTGACTGGAGGCTCCTGTCACCAACCAAAAGCACAAACCAATCCGATACACGCTCAGAAATACTCAATGGAAATTAGTCCATAGGACAAGTGGGCGTTTTAACACCCTTCCAAAAGTGTATTCTGCCTTATTTGTCTGCCTTAACTAGAGATTGGTGCTGAAATGATCCGTTTGCCAAGCGAACCATCGTAGTGGGCTTGGGTGCGTTCGGTCAGTTATATGCTGTCAAATCACCAACAAGAACCTACAATGCGAGAACGAACCTCGCGTCGAAACAAAACTAGAAGTGATCAGAGGGTAAGAAAAACAAGCTGAGGGGTGTCACAATGTCTCAACATCCCTCAAGATCGAGCGATCAATAAAACGTGACACCACCTACAACTGTACGCATCACAAAGGTGCAGCCAACGTACTTAATGTCATGTCATTTCAACGTCCTACACTTCCCTAAGGTTTAAATCCACCATTCTTGGGTGAACTATAAAGGAGATAGTTTTTACAATGAGAATAGATTTTATTCCACCGGAGATGCATGCTCCACTGTTGTAATTGTGCCTTGAGAAAGTGATACAGGCAATTTTATGCTTGGAGTCCAAATGATTATTCTCTAACTGCTTACACTTTGTTCACTCCTTGAATGAGAGGTCAACAGCTATACCCAAACCAAATCGTTTCATTTGTCTCAGAATGTTAGTATAGCGATCAAGACGATGTTAAAAAGGATAATTGCCCATAAAGTACTAGATAACAAAAAGGAAGTGGGGATAGTGCATACGACATGCATTAATTTGATGTGTTCAGAAGTTGGAGATATATCCAAAAAGGAACATTGGACCTCAGAATTTCAACCAGCTTCAAGAAGACAAAAAAAAATTATACATTGACACCTTAGCGCAATAAGTAGTATATTCCATCCTTGAAAGATTTCTAGGTTAAGGAATAGCGCAATTGAAGGTCAAATATACCACGGGGAAATACCTGGGCTTCCTAAACCATGAATCGTTATTAGACTATAGAAATTATTAGTATCAATAATAAATTAGTGTCATTGATTCTAATTTGTGTATCAATACCATTATGAAAAAAATGTTTAATTGTAATTTCTCTATAGCAGCTGATTTAGGTATCGGAATCATGCCGTCATTACATATCGTTAAAATAGGTAGAAGTACAAAATCTGACAATCCGTACCACGTCGCGTCCTTTCAGTGTAATTAATCCATAATTCTAATTTGGGTTTTTGAACGCATTTTACAAGCTTCGACTCCACGTTATTCAAGCGCAGTTCCGTATCGCGACCGACATAGTTAACTACAATTTCCATTACAATTTTTTGGTAATCAAGTACAGTTTTGTAGCAAACACATTCGTTACACCACACTATTCATGAAATAAGTACGGAAATTCTATTGACGCTAATTCACAAGAACCGTAATTAACGTCACGGATAAAATAGAATCAGTCATTGTATTTCGGGTATCAATGTCAAAATTTTGGGGCGCCGATATAGAGTACATAAGTCTAATAACGATTCACGGTGTAGTGTTGAAGAAGCCAATGTGAAGGAAGTAAAACTAACAGGAGCCCATGGATAAATTTACTTCTTAAAAATTAATTTATCTGCTTTGATAACAAGTATGAACATTCTAGTATCACAACCACCCTAATTTTTTAATTTCGAGAGTCGATTGAAATTCGATACACTTACAAAGTAAGAAGACTCTTGTAATAAATGGCAGGAAAGTCTGGAAGGCCTCCAGATTCAACTCCAATGGCACCCAAGTTCCTGCCATGAAACAAGAACTTGCACCAGTTTAAAGAAACATTCTATTATTAAAAATTACGGGGAGCTATCAAAGAGTAGCCTACCATCATACTTTGAACCCAAAAATAAACTGTAACTTACAACATCAGCCGTGCCTAAAACAAAACGTAAGCCTTTTTCACAAAAAAGACTTGTCTAGAGATTCTTTTTACAAACAATTTTATCTAGCTGCGTGAAAGATAATTGTGGTACATGGCTTAGTGCTACAGAGAAATGAGATAGAGCTACAAAACCTAGTAGAAATAATGGCCGAAAAGCAGACTGCCCTACAAAACTCTCCATTATACAATGACTCAGAAGTTAAACTTACTAACTGAAAGTCATGAGAAACATCCAGCTTTTGCCCAATACATGATGTTATTCATCAAAGATTCTAAATACAAGACAGACCCCAATATTATAAAATGTGATTTCCTGCATAATGTACACATTCGGAAGATGTGCCTCACAAATTTTGCAAAGGAGAGTTAGGAAGACTTGATATGTCGATATCCAAACCATTGCCGCTCAGGGTCCTGTACAAATCCATGAAAAGAATATATTAATTACGATACTTCCGGCTAAGAAGATCCCAAGCCCTAAGCGAGATCTAAAAGGCCATATTGCTTACTGACAATAATGACCAAGGCTGCCATGCCTGTCCAAGGTGTAAGAACCAAAAGATAGATACACAAGACACAAAATAAGATATCTGCTACTGCGACAAACAGTCAATACTATTTCAATTTTACTTCATTATATGCTGTGACGCTTCGTCATGCTAAAGTACATGATGACGCAGCAGATTCCCATTCAAAACAGAATCCATCAAGAGGGGGTTAGATGTAACATTGCATTGTTTGACAGTAATGGCCGTATTAATTGACTCTATATGTAACGTTTCCCTTGAAGTGAAGCATTTTCGCTTGTTTGCATGACATGAAAAACAATTACAGGGACAAGATCTATTTTTAAAATGCTATACAAAAACTATATTTAAAAGAAAATTGTAAAATCAGATTTTAGTCAACCAAGACTAGACCAACCAAAGGTTAAGCAAACTCACAGCTCCAACAGCTTCGTCAGGTTTTTCAATGATGGCAGAGCCCCTGTAAAGGAGTTTTGACTTAAATCTCTGCAAACGCCCATTGCAATTGACATTTTCAAGCACAACACATGAATATCACAAGTTTGACATCACAAAAAACCTTAAACCAAATAATCCCATGCCTTAACTTTGTAGCAAGCATGCAATCTCCCACCGCACAAGCTATACCATAAATGGTGCCGAAAATCAGTAACAGACAATATACAGTTAATTTTTTCAGTCAACAACTTACAAGTATTCAAGATTTACTAGCTTGGACAATCCGTCTGGCAGGCTGCCTGAAAGACCACACTTGCTCAACCGCCTGCACATACAATAACATTTCCACGTGACATACCTCAGGAAGTTATAGACAACGAGAATGGTTGTGGAAACATTATAGATGTGAAGGTTGGGTATTCATAACCTCCAATGCAAAAACGCGTTTAGAAAAGGGTATGTGAGATATTAAGCATTAATCATGGAGAAAGCAACGGCAGATTTATTTTTGAGCAATTCATAAAAAAACTTGAGGTGAAAGGAAGTGAACAAAATTAAAAATGCAATATTAATTGTGGAATTTTCAAAAATAATAAAAGCTTTAAGGAAAAAGGAAAAATCAGAGGTAAGGTTTCCATGAAAGGTTTTTGAGCATTTCGAGTTCATGGACATTTGAATGTGACATTCAGACGGGTAGAAAACAAGTAACTTCCAGGAGACCCACATTCTATACAGCTTTCAAGATAAAATCAAAGGCCTATTCAAGCTAGAAAGACTTACAAGGACGCCAATGTTCCTTCCAAACGTGAAATTCCTTTAGGGAAACGTCCACCCAAAAAGTTGCGACTAAAATCTCTGCCACCCAAATTCATGGTCAAGTGTCACCGCCTCATTTCTTTTCTTACAAACAAAAGCCCAAACTATCTGACGCCGCCTTCACTATGTCTTTTCCTCCCTGCTCGTCCACTCTCCCTCTCTTATACTGTTCCACTTTCCCTCTTTCTTCTCTCACTCTGTCCACCTTCCTCTCTCACTCCCATTCCTTGTCTGTTGCTCCTTTTCTGCCTCCTTTCTCAAATTGTGCATTACACTCATGCATTAAATATTCCAGGCATGTCTCTGCTCGTCAAAAACAAAATCCGTGCTTATTCCAGTACACTTGAAAAAAAATCAGAACATGTCTAAAAAATAACACCGGTTTCAAAACATCCAACGGGCCACTAAAAAAAAAGCTGTGACTTACATATTTAGCTTAGTGTCGATTTGTGGAAGGTTCCATAATTCAGGAGGAATGTTGCTGCGGAGTCTGTTGTCTTGAAGCTGGCTGCAAAAAGACCAAGATATATTCCAATATCAACTGTTCCTGAAATGAAATCGAAAGCAAAGTCTAGCGGCAACTTTTGCCTCATGGCGTTGACAGTCAGTTTATTGCAGGACAGAACCAAAGTTAAGACTCATCAGACTGAGATTCTCACTATAATTAGCATGGGTTCCCCATAAGTCTCATCTGAACTGGAAAATGTGATTTGCACTAATTTAAATGAACTGATGTAGAGTCTAATTCAATCTAATAGAAGCAATTAGGGTAAGTTACGTGTAATATATAATGCAGGTGGGATAAAGCTTTTGAGGAAACAGTGTAGTGCAGCATTTAGTGGCCTACAAAGTCAGGCAAATACGAAAGAGGAAGATACAAACGGATGGGCCACAAAATGGCTATCACACTGGCACTTTTTTGAATTTTTTGTGTAAGAACCCATGGGAAACCGAGTACCAAGGGCGTTTCATCCACCCTAATGAAGTGAAGATATCCTATGATCGAGATGCAAAGTCTAGAAATAGGGTGTATGTTTAGCATTTGCAAAATATAGAACCATGCTAAACCATCCTTTCTTTTTTCTGGAGAAAATATGAAACATGATCAAGGATGGAGTCGAAACAGAATAACGCTGCATAGGAATGGTTTCCAAAAAACCTGAATAGCATTGTTCTAAAGGCAATTCATTATTCAATTTTAGGAGTTCAACTTGAACACTGCAGTTTACTTCACCTTGTTTCATAAACATGAACTTCATTTAGTATGGCGGTTCCATTTTTGTTTTATGGTTGTTTCGCCGAGGAATGCCTTTCTAATCTCTAAATAAACAAGTAAACTAAAAGCGGTTTCAGGCTAAATAAAAATAATGCACACTATGTTATATGAATCTGAAATACGGAAATCGCAATGACAAAACAATGTAGCAAAAATTACGATGTGAATCGTCATTAGCGTTGATAACAGTAATTCAATGTCAATTTCGTCGGGCCTCGAACATACAATAGCGTTCATATAAAAAAATTGGTAAGCGATTCAAAGTTGTCCTCTTCGCTTGTACCTAGATTACAATTAGTAACACTAAACACTATAATAAACCCCACACTATTTTTATCACATTGATAACGGTTCACGTTTTACTCCACATCGCTTTTCTCACGTGCGAGTCTCGGGGCGCGAAGCAAAATGACCGCAGATACAAGTAAATCAGGCAAATAGATTGTGTTGTGTATCGGTAGCCTTTTAACAATAACTAATATGTACATTATTTGACCTACCGATAATCGATATATCCACTCCGTACGGTATAATTAGAGTTTCGTATGTCGTACTGTATTGTACTTCAACGCACGGAATGCATTGCAATTTTTTTTAAAAAGCGCCTTCCTTCACGGCAGAGGTCGCAAAAGTCAAAATTTTAGATAACCGAAACCGACAGCTTTTTTTTTTTCAAAATCTGAGTACCCGACGCCCGACCGGGTTAAAGGAAACGCTCCAAAATTGTTAACCGTTACCAGAAACGCGTTTTCAAAAAAAAAAGTTAACCGAAACTCGATTTGTCGCGACTACCCGTACCCGCCCGTACCCGGATAAGTACAAAATTCGTGGTACATCTCCTTTATACCTTCCACGATACCAAGAGTACAAAGTACAATAATGTTGGACAGTATTGACAGTACCAAACCTTCATTTTTTTCGTTTTTTGCTTACCCGACCGTAACCTATATATCTTTTATTTTCGTGAATCACCTGCCCTAATCCGCCCAACCCTCCTTATTTGGCAACTGAATCCGTTCCGGATCCGGTGCGGGCGGTCGGCTAACGGTCGGTTACGGTTTCGGTTGACCGTTTGCGACCTCTGCCCCACAGTAAATGGAGGAAAATCTCGGACCGATATATCGGCCCTCTCACATACACCTATAGTTGATATATCGGTTGTCAAATTTATCGCGTTAAGAAATTTACCGATAATCTCGAACCGATATATCGGACCTCTCACATATACCTATAGTTGATATATCGGTTGTCAAATTTATCGCGATAAGAAATTTACCGATACACAACATTGTTAGAAACAGTGGCCAAGTACGCTAACCCTTGCTGCAGTTTAGAGAAACCGTCCTATACGGTCCACGTGAAAGCCCCACAAAGTGGAGCACTAATAATAAAAAGTGCTAATATGCAAGTTTTGTATTTGTGAAATTAATCATGAGCACAACCACATTATATACAGAGTGGTAGTGAACAACATTGCACTATATGGTTCTGATTGCATTTGATTGACTTAATAAGATTTAGACCCTACTAATTTAGTATTACCCAATAGTAAACCTCTAGATTTTCAAATCTTTATCCTAAATATGGCCACACTATTTTTAGCTTGTAGCATAGTACTTTGCTCCAAGCTAGAAAACCCACTCCAGGTTTTCAACAATTCAATAGCTTTTTCATGACAACCAACTTCCAAGGATTTCTTGGGTTTAGAATCGAGAAGCAAATGAATTTTGTCTCTCGAACTTTCTAAAAAATTTGTTGAATGAAAGAAAAAAATCTAGCATCGCTTGAAAAAATCTTAGAAATAGTGCTTTGATTATGGCTTTTATGTGGTTGCCATAGACCACTTAGCATCCAACTTTTCCAGCATCAAACAAAGCTTACATGTCAGACAAAAACTCAAGAGACCCAATTTCACTGGGAATTGGACCGGTGAAGTTATTCGAATGCAACCACCTGCAAAAAGATTCCAGCTAAGTCAAGATGTATGTGTTATGTAAGGAATTAGTCTGCCTTAAACGCTAAACAGATAACAATAAAGCTCTTTCAATAAATTGTTGAAAGTAATTAACAGAGGCAGTGTGGAAACCTTGTGCTTTAAGTGTACGACGTAATCATCAAACTTTTTGAGTTTCCCAACCTTCTTAATTTCCTAAAAAAATCAAACGTGGATCCTCCAACAAAGCCACTCTAAAATGCAAAAGTAACAAACTAACCTGAGAAGATTAAACTTGAAATGGTATTTGTAAAAAAACAGCTTACGCTTCATTAAACAAATGAATATGACATGCAGGTTGATCTCTTTAAACAAGCCATAATTGAACAGAAAGCTGCAGCATGAATAACTTACAGAACCCCAATGCTTATAACAAGACTGTTTGTAATGTTGCTGACAAGCCTATTGTTATTCAGCCTCCTGCATTACTCATAGGTGTCACCAGAGTTAGAAACGAAATTCAACTAGGAGATGATAAAGATGGTTGTTAAATATATAAGCGTTTGCATCAGAAAAATAGAGATAACCACATGAATCCATAACATCCTTGAAGCAATAGCCCCTACTGTAACGATTGCCCAAAGCCAACAACCTACAAGTCAGTTATTGCTGTGTCTTTCAAACTAGCCGGTATGGTTCCAGTTAGATCGTTGAAAGATAAGTCCCTGATTTTCATAAACACAAAATGAACATAAATGTGAGTTCAATACTTCTCACACACCTGAGGAAAAACCCACCTGTGTATCTGTACTCGATACACAGTCAGAGAACTACTTCCAACAGCAAAAATCAGAAAATTACCAGGGATGTTTCAGATGAAAAATAAACAACTGCAAAAAACGCATCAGGAACCATATTCCGAAGGATTTAAAATATTGGTCAAATAAAAAATGAATGAAACTGGTTTTGGATTTGTGATATGTTTAGATATTCAGAATTTGATACACAGGAAAACTTGAACCAATCAAAAAAAGAACGTCTAAATGAAGAACATATTATGATGCTTTTTGAGACAGTTTGAAGTACAAAGTGACTACTTACAGGTACAAAAAACTAACTACTATGAGAAAGATACAGTCTGCGAAACCAAAACAAAAGCTGAATCCTGAGTGAATATTGACACAAGATACAATGGAACTCATAAGGCTTCACGGTTATGAAGCATATTACAAGCAATAGTCAGGCTAAATCCCTACACCGGTAAGTAGCTTGGGATGCCAGACAAAAAGTTACTTGAATTCAACTTCTGGATCTCAGAACCTTGGGACACTCCACTCGTGCTTCGATTTAATAAATTTTATCAATGGAATTTGGTGAAAGAAAAAAACAACAGAATTACAATCCTATGTACCAAACACAATGAGATTGTAAACTTCTAGTCCCCATTCTAGTAAGAGGTTACTTAAGATAACCATATAAAACCCAAAACTCAAACTCACTAGTTTGTCTTGCACGTTTGCGAATATTGAACTTACAATGTATCCAAGTTTGTAAGCTTTCCAATATTCCGAGGTATTTCTCCAGTCAATGAATTACCATGCAGATCACTGGAGTGAAAAAACACAGCAATGCAGCCAACATTAGTGAAATTTCATTGATATAAACTGCATAAACAACCGACCGGCGGCGTTGAGAGAACGTGAAACGAATTTACAGGGAACAATTACCTAGTCACAATTCTAACAAGACTCCATTGCATACAAAAGCAAATGATTAGTGTTGTGCGTCTTGAGTGTCCCATGAAAACAGAATATGAAAAAGCAGACAAAGCAGTTCAGACAATCATTACCACCCCTTGGTATGTGGAACAAAGACAGGCTGGTATGAAGTACCTTCAACGGCTACAATTATTAAAAAACGCTTAAGCTGTTTTTGTCAGAATTGTTGACCAGCTTCTTTCGCAGTCAGTTCACACAAATATTCGTCACACAAGTTGATATTTCACGGCTAACCATACACCAATTTCTCTCATGTTGTCTAGTCTAAATTTTGATGTTGAAAACCAGCAACAGGGTGATTGCTTTCCATAAATAGAATGACCTTATGACCCACTAAATTCTTTGAATTGCACTGAGGAAATGACACCAACAAGCTGGACAGTAATGCCACACCTCTCCACAAATTAGCATAAATGAAGAAACTTACAGATAAGTTAAAGCCGTCAACTTTGTAATCTGTGGCGGCAATAGTCCCTCTAAGCCACATTGAGCACAACTACTGTTTTTGTCCCGGTCCGCACAATCATCCAAAACGATGAGATTGCTCATGAGTATTAAGTCAACACAACAATCTTTCTAAGTTACAAACACAATAATTTTTTCGCAAGAATAAATATTACGGACCACCATAAGCCAATGTAAGATTGAAAATCCAGGAACAGACTGAAGACAACTAAAATCATCTGATTTGGATTTGATAATCATTTTTGCAAAATTTTGGAAGTGCCACGTTGTCCTAGGTTTTGGTTGCTAAACAGTGTTTTATCAAACATTTGTATATCATCACGATTGGTTATTTTTTACAAAGAGGACTTTAAACAAATTTGCAAGAGGCTGGCATTTAACAAGCATACATAAGAGAATGTTCATTGCACCACAACCCCAAATGTAACCACAATACCGTATGTTCAGTTATGTTTTGTACATCTAATGAAGAAGCATGTGAAGCCCCACGGCAAAAGTCATACAATTTCTAAGCAGGTGCCATAATTTGGATAATACTGTTTGACGGGTCACAACACTCCCACAGTGCTAAATTGTATGACATTATTTAAAGTTAGCTTTTCAGTCAACCGTTTTGAGTCAAGTACACAGTATCATCCATACAGGGAATTGAGTGGATCAGAATGAACCTACAAGGTGTCTAAATTTGTAAGATTGGTCAAAGCCACAGATAAATTTCCGCCAAACAAGTTGGAATCCAAATTCCTGAAGCAAAACAAGAGATGTCATTCAACAAATAGTGTTGGAGTTTGGATTTTAAACACAACTCAAAACGTTTTATCGATCGCTTCTAGTCTCAAGAAGCTAGCTCCAAGCGCTAGAGTGGCCTGAGCAACAATAAATAAAACAAAAAAATATAAGAGCAGCCATAGAACAACGATTTTCAACAACACCTGACATGGTTTATATCATGACGTCTAAAAATAGAAAATGACGTCTTAAATTGTAGAAAAGAGTTAGATTTATACTTAACAATGTTGGTACTTGCACAAGTCGCTAAAGTCATCACTTGGCCTTACAAGATAGAACGCATAAGATACTGATTAAAAAAGTAAATTTTAAAGAGTTGCCAGAACAAAACAAATCTTCACCAAAAGGGCCAGAACCTCACAAATAAGTTAAATTTGTGAATTTAGCCACATAGTCAGGAATGCCGACAACAACGTTGTCGACTGTCCCTCTGAAGAAATTATAACCTGCATCCCTGTACCATGGGAGCCTCTGTGTGAGATATGCTTCATTGTCATTTACAAAATCAATTCATGTCAAAGAAAATCCGCATAAACTTTGCATCCTGTCTGCAACACAGCCCTACACTATTTCTCTATAAACCAATGCACTTTCTGAAACTAAATATGTCATTGTTTACGCTTAACAAGAAGGATGTCCATTTAGTAGTGGCAATAAGTAGAGACATGTTGTATGACCCTGGAAAAAAACACACATGAAGAAGTTCTGGAGGCAAAATTTGAGTTCACCTGTTTCCCATCTGCTTATTATTTTCCCAAAAATATCCAAACTTTTAAAACAACTACAATATGGGTTTTGCTGAAAATCGTTCAAGTATTCTCAGCTGGAAACATTTCACGAATGCAAAATATAGGTTGCGTATAAAGCCAAAAGAGTACATCACACACTCCTAGAAAAAAGAACTTCACAAAGAAAATATAGCCGGCAGGACTTACAAGTATTCGAGGCGTTGTAATCTCGAGAGGTCAGGTAACGGTCCAGTCAAACCATTATTTTGAATCTCCCTGATCAAATGCACATGGAAGAAAAAGAAAACAAAAAGGCGTCACTTAGCCGTCTACTTGGAAAAGCAAAAATGAATGTTTTTTTATAATACAAGACTTCGCCCACCAAATCAAAACCGTTAGCGATAAATACATAGATATCTTACATCAATAAAGCATTGAAGATGACAATTCTTATGATATCTCTCGCTTACACGTCATTGCTTCTAGTGACAAAGGAATCATAATGCCCACCGTTAATATGATTGCTGTATATTAAAAAGAAAGCTTATCCAAATAAAAGCATGTAGACTTAGATGGCAAACTCACAAGTGTGTCAAACTCGTTAAATCCGTCACATAGTCAATGGAAATGAGAGCGTTGGCTGCAAGTTTTCTGCAAAGTTGAATCACAGAAAAGAAAATATCACCAAACATTGACCTTGGTTTCACATCATTCATAGTACACCGTGAATCGCTATTAGCGTTCATGATGCTATTTGCGGTCCCCTTTTTCTTGACCGCAATTCTCAAATAGAATTATTAATTCTATTTTGGAAAACCCTAAATTCCTAATTAGAATCAATGATTTCCTTGAAAATCCCCAAATTCCCAAATAGCGTTCATAACGCTATTTGTTTCATAACGCTATTTATTTCATTACGCTAATAGCGATTCACGGTGTAGTTGCCACAGGCATTGATCAAAAAGGGCGATTAAAGGTGAGATGTTATGCAGATTGCAAATGATAGCAGCAGTGGGAATTGTTTCCATATGCAAAAGAACAACATTTATGCCAAGTGGATACCAAGAAAAGGTTAGTTTTATGAAGTAGTCATAAGAGATTCTGTCTATAAGATTTGCAATGCTTTTCGAAGTTTTGTGTTAATAGAAAAGTACATAGCATGGAAGTCCATGGACAACAACAATCTTATTACAATGACATAATTCAGATCACTAACTTGACCTGTTGTCCAACAAATCAGATCCATTTTCCAGAACTGTATAGAAAACCATTATCCAACATTTTCTGGTACATGCAGAGAAGATTAAACAAAGACAATGTTTAATTTCACTAGGGTATGTCGAACAGAACCCAACACTGTTGATGAACTTAACACCTTTCTAATCATTGTTTGAATACTTACAGGCTCTTCAATTTTATCAGCGAGGACAAATTGGATGAAATCTTTGTTATTTGATTTTCTGATAAATCCCTGGAACATCCGAATGCCACAACGGTCCAAGATCAACAGAAAAATAGTGAGAAACATGGTATGTACGCATAGCTACTATTTTGGGTTCTTTTAGGGTTTTTAGAGTTTTCAGGGTTCAAGGTTTTGAGTCAAAGGTTTAAGGCTTAGGGTTTTTTAAGGATCCATTTGCAGAGGACATTTACATCAATGTAAAATCGGAACCATTTTAAGGATGCGAACCCTAAATAATCAAATGTGACATTTCTCATTTTGAGAATCTCTCACCTATTTTTGAAGCGATAACTTTCCATCAACCAATTGTACATCAGACCGAAGAAAGTAAAATGGAAATTGAGCCAATGATAGGGATGATGAAATAAAAATGAAGACAAGTTTTTTTGGCAATTGATCAAAGAACAGGCCTCTTTTTATGGAGAATATGAAGCCAACAATTTGGATATTGAAATGTTTTGTTGGAATAGGACTGTTCAGCAATGTTTGGTAGCACGGTTTATTTGTCCAAATAGAGTTCACTTATATCTTGGGCAAAAAAAGTTTACCTTGCCAACTGTCTTGTTGGGTATGGGTACTAGCCTCGACTAATATAAAAAACAAGTGCAGCCCAAATAGATCAAATAACCATATATACCAATTAGACCACAAACAGGTATGCTACCAAAGTTTAAGATAAAAATGCACTCTATCTGAACAACAAATAACATAAAGCAGTCCAGCAGAGGAGCCCAAAAAGTAAGCTTACAGTTCTTCCAAGTTCACCAAGTTACCAAGCCACGGCGGTATAGAACCATTAATTGCTGCATTCACCAAATTCCTGCAAGAAAAAAACCAGCCCCTCCTAGGTTTACGTTGGATGTTTATCAATAGTTTGGATTAGCCCAGTTTTGAAGCAAACAGAGATAGCCATGCAGCTATTTAGTTAGAAATGGACTTCATTGACCAAACATATTGTGCAACATATTTGTGGTAAATTTGACAATATTACAAGTAATTAACTCATGCCAATATGGTAAAATATTGACCATGGGATTGCCATAACATAATCTCAATATTGTTGCGGCACCATGCCAGCCAATTTGTGTTTTGATATGCAGAAGCATTCCCATTTGTTATGTGCTCAATGTTTCACTTGGAGGTCACGTTGGACATTTGCATAACCATTCATACGTTTTTGGATACGCTTATGAACTTGATGTGTCCACTACCAAGAAATTCCGACCTTCACAAACTACCATGCACATTGTGATTTACTGTTAAGCTATTTTCTTGTCTGTCCTTTAACAACGTAATTTTAGCTATATGTCATATTTTTAAGTTTTCTGATGAAAACTGTCAGAAATTGTTAAATGATCAAAAGACA
Source organism: Zygnema cylindricum (assembly GCA_037447655.1). Lineage (NCBI taxonomy): Eukaryota > Viridiplantae > Streptophyta > Zygnematophyceae > Zygnematales > Zygnemataceae > Zygnema > Zygnema cylindricum. The sequence goes on from JBBHKE010002884.1 coordinate 36,688, forward strand.
TTACACCGACATCTCTTGAGAGTTAAAAACATTCTTAAAGAAAGTCCTGCGGAAAAAGAAATTGTGTACTTAGGAAGCAATGAGCCCAAAACTTTCACCACCACTCTTAAAGTGGAGGAATAGAACTGCCAAACTTTGTCATGCAGATTTTCCCTTGCGTAAATTCAATCCAACTCATTTTTACTAAATAAAGATTGATACTATATAAAAACTTAAAAATGGCATCGGTCTTTCGCAGAAATTATGTTCAAATTGGTGAAAATTTGCCAAACAAAGGAAAGAGCATCCAAATCCAATGAAGCGAAGATATTGACAATATTCTCAAAGCTACCGATTTTCCGTCAAATGCCATCTTGCTTCGGTTAGCAAGATATTGCCCAGCAATGAACAATTTGAACAAAAGACTCGGGGTAGACCATGTCGTCAAGGGCACTCACAAAATTTTTAGATTGGTGTAACTTGAAATAATTTTAGGGAACTCTCCAGTGTTTGGTGAAGAAATGCCGCGCAAAAAGCTGTAATCAAACCCCACTTTTATGCTTTTAAAGAAGTACGTGTCTCAAGATTTTATCTATGGAAGATGTTCATTTATAGTTTCAAAGAATGTGAGTTGATGCACTTCATGGGATACAAAATCAATAATGGACCAAAACAAAAAGTGGTGATAACTAAAGAAAGAACTAAAAGTCAAGTGAACAAGACAAAAGAGCAATAATGATGTTTACAAATATGAAATATTAAGAGAATGTCGTGCACAATGTTTGCAAGTCAAAAAAACTAGAGTGCAAATGCTAAGTCTAACAGCTATGACATGTTTTAAGGGTCTTTTTCAACTCCAGATAACATTAAAATGTTGTCACGTGGTAAAATTTTCTAATGCTTTCAATGCATCAAGCTGATGAAAAATGTTTTTGAGGAGCCAAGTATTTCTTGCAAAAGGATTCCTTTGCTATCAACTACTCTTTTTGATGCCTACTTTGAATACAAAATGTAATGAGTGTAGCGAGTTTCAACCATTGTACTCGCACAACTCTAATGCCAGTCGTCATTGAACCCGACATATTTAGAGCAAAGACAATGTGAAAGCACAATGCATAAAGATCAATTAATGGACGTGTAAAAACGCAAGATTTCCATTCACTAAAAAGCAAATTATCTCTTTGGAAAAATTCTCTTCCCACTCACTTGATTTCAAAAAAAAATCCTTCAATGTACAATGTTTGAAAAAAATGGAAAGGACAAATGTTTAAACTGTGTTAACCATGCATCTCATCGAATTCAAGTAGCCATTCGGCAATGCTTTTACTTAGCAAGTGTATTGAATAAATTGCCAATTCCAAAAATTATTATTTGCAGCGGCGGACACTGCCCGTCGCAAATAAGAGTTAACAACACTAGTTTGATTGCTGGTTCTATTCACTCCAAGTGATAAAGAAGTGTCAGGAACACTATCTAATAAAGTAGCCCATAGTGAGCTAAGTTGCAAATCATAATAAGTAAACCCGTTTTAATGCAAATGATTCGCTACCTTTAAGAAACAATGCTCTTCAGCTCGTCAACATCTTTTATGCTCATGTTTGGTGAATGACACTAAGCATACGATAAACTTTGGAAGTCAAAGGGTCGTGATGTGAAGACATTCATCTGTCTTTTATAATATAACCTCTTTAATTTCCACTTGTAAGTATTAGGATCAGTAAAGCAATTTGAACTCGAGAGTCTAAGTGTTTAATTTAGCCACTTTCCTATTGTTGAAATATGAGCTCATAATACTCACATGTATTGCAGATCAGCAAAATCGCCAAGAATGTCCGAGAGAGACGTAGTTAAGGGGTTGTTTTCAAGATTCCTGCCAATCAAGAGGAATTAAGTACCAGTTGAAAGTCTTGAAAAGAAAATCACAAAACTTTGAAGTAAATTCTGACGATTGTGTATAGTTGAAACACAAACCAAAAACAGCAACTAAACATGACATAAATTTAAAGAACATCTTGTTGATTTTGATGTCATACTATTGAATGTTTTCTTAGGGTAAAAAGAAAATGACAAATGATACAACATGAAGCCAAGAAGTGGAAACATCTATCATAGGACGATTATGCTATCGTTAAAAACAATCGCAATCGTGAATCAAGAAGAGTTCGTAAGCCTCCCCAGGTGAAACATTGTTAAAGCACTGTCATTTACCTGTGGCGGCAAAACAGTGTAAACCTAATTAGTAAAATATTTGATAGCATTCTTTCGTTTCCGCATTTGTGCTTGTAAAATATTTTGAGTGGCAGATAGGGTTCTTCAAAACTTAAATTGCAAAAAACCATATTATAGCAGCTCTAATGCAATAAAGTAAAATATAGTTTTTACACCGTTTCCAAACATTTGTAGGACTCACAAGTACACTAGCTTGGTGAAGTTTTTAATGAGCGTGGGGGACCCGGTGAAGTTGCAATCTTGCAACGCTCTGCATAAATCAGACAATTACAATTACTTGACTTTCATAACCATTAATACCAATAACAAGGAAAAAAATGAGTTTTAGCATGTACATTTTCATCAAAACAACCTCAAAAAATTGCATATCCTTACATCATTAACCAAAATTAAAGTACTTTTGTCATTGTGAAAGATGATGTTGCCTAACATATGAGGTAGCGGAGGTTACAAGTATTTTAGATTGACAAGTTTGGAGAGTTCCGGAGGTAGCGTCCCATTGAGTGATGTTATCAAATTGCTATCCTCATCCGAATATTGGTTACTATTAAAATCCCTGCAACCACACATACACCAAAACACTGGATTCAAACTACCGTGGATTTTCAGCAATTCACATCATTTTTTCAGTTACACGTTAACATCCATATAAACTTGGAGAGCATAATATACAAACATAAGTTCTAACAAAAAGTTGTGGGCGATCCTTCGCTACATACAAGACTACCAATTCTCAGAATGCACATTAGACTTACATTTTCTCTCTTTCACTCTACTTTGAACAATACTGTTTATTTTCTCAATTATCTCCCAGAATTTAATCACTATCAATCTGTATAACTAGATAACAAAATTTTGAAATTACAATTCGTTGATACTCTTCGCTTCCAGGACCATTTGCATATTTAACTCAAGACTGTTAAGACAGATTTTAAGAATCTGACTTTTGGACAACAGTTATCATTCATGGACTTTCTTGGGAAAAATGAATGGGAATGCCACACTCACAAGTATTCTAGTTGTGTCAAATTTCCAATACTCTCTGGAATTGGACCATCCAAAATTTGATTGGCAAGAATACTTCAACCCACCACAAGAAATTACAGCACCAATGAGGGAGAATACAAGGATTCGAAGTAAACCAAATCAACGAAGATTCATCAATTGACGTAATTAACATTAGATGGGTCTAAAAAGGGTCTCGATGTGTAATTGCCGGGTACAGGGTTTTCATGAACATGGAAAACGTGAAAAATTGAGTTCAAACCATTAACTGTGAGATTCTTCAAGGACAAAATGCGATTTCAAATAACTGTAAAGAATGAAAACTTTATGCATCACTAGATCACCCAAACAAGTGTCCAAGCTCACTTTTTTCTTCTTGGGATATGACAACGCTTGCAAAGACGAGGCAAAAGCAGCAATTTTGGGTATTTAATAAATGAACCAAGTACAATATCTGTAAGTTCATTAAAAGGTGAGCATTAAAAGAAAAAATCATTGAGAAAACATAAACATTGGACAATGGCATTGATTGCACAAGGAATCGCGGTTGACTATCTCATTCTTAAAGATTTCCAACATGAGAATTCAAAATTTTTATGTAGAGATCCAAGATTTTAGTAAGAAATAAACTCCAATAACGAAGTAACAAAAAAAGAACAATCCCGTTACCATTTCACCGCCCAGATGAGACCCATTTTTACCCAAGCTTTCATCTAACCTACATTCTGTTGCGCACAGAATACTTTTAATTATCCCTTCACCTTAAAACGGAAAAAATTGGTGTTTTCAGTCTTCATTAGATTCATTATAGATTATGCATCTTTATATTTACGTCTTTAAACAATAAAACATTCTCGCTATGCCGGCTATACTTCATAAAAGTGGGCGTGATTTCATGGTTGCCGGTAAGCGGACTTAACTATATCCCAAAAAGGTTGTTACGTGTGAATAAAAAATTGTCGTGTAGCCGTCGGTGTTACGTAAACGATGAGTATAGACACAAGTGCTCAAACATGCACTTAATGAACACATTTTTGAAGCACCTTTTATTTGTAGTGTCAAAAAAACAATTAAACAAAATGGAATTTAATGCCTGTTTTCGTTTTTATTATGCATGAATTAGTTAGCTCCTAAAACACTTACTCTAGCCAAAACTTCAAGAATATACTAGACCGTAAACTATGTGTACACTAGTGCCACGGCAAAATTATTTTTTAGGTACGACGCTCAGTAGGTTTTTCCGAAACTTCATACAAAGTGAATAGTATATGAAGCATGAACTTTACAATACTGGTTTTGCTCTAAGGATGGGTTTACAATTATTGTGACTTTTGCTTGTTGGTTTCGACAAAGCTTACACCCAACCTTGTCCTATTAGTCGCGCAATGTATTTTAGCTATTATTTTCACATTAAAAAGGCTAACCGGTGTAGGATATTTAGTATTTGAGGGCTCGATAGGACTCAATACAGTTATCTGTCAGACTATTAACGTCACAAACGACAAGGAATTTTCATCTTTGCTGGCTTTAACTGGCCGTTTCTACCACCAAAACCATAATCGTCCCATAACAATCAGCACAAATAATTGCACTTGTTTGTGATTTGTGGGTCACATCTCAAACAAACCTATTATTGGTCAGATCCGACAAGAAAAGCGTTTCCTCTTTTGATTTTTGTATTTCAGCAGATGTCATTGTCAACCCTGGCAATGAGCGCAAAACCCTAGCGATTCATGGGTCTAATGCTATATTGTTAATGTGCACTCAAAAACGCATCCTATCCTCATCGACTACAAAACGATAGCTCGGCAAGGAAACACGAACTGTCTTGAGTGCATGTTTTTATCCTTGAATAT
>JBBHKE010002884.1:41766-129179 GCA_037447655.1 Zygnema cylindricum
TACTCTCTCTCGACAAGTCCTGAATTCGATAAAAACCAAGTCAAGCCAAGTTATGAATGGCTTTAATCACACTGTCACTTCAACCCTCAAGTGCCAAGTAAGTGTGAACCCTGTGCACAGCAGTGAACCCTCTTACGCACTCATACAGGAGGCACCTGCATGCCTTTAAGCCGTCCTGGTGACCTGAAGCACTTCAGTTAAGATGCCACGGTTTAGGAGATTAACCTGGCGACTGTCGGCGGCGGTTGTTTATCACTGCTCCGCACTGATCTAGTAATAGTTTTCCGTACGTCCACGGAGGACATACTCACGCATTCTCCCAAGTGACGACACGTGTCCCAAGTGTGAATGAACCGTGAACTCCCAACTTCACTGTCACACTAATTTCGGTAAGTATTGAACCGAACTGAACCAAAAATAGCTTAAGTCCTGAACAGCTCTCTCTCACAGCTGAGGCATAAAGAGGACTAAAGCTTTCTAAAAACAACAGTATCGTCTTTCTCAGTGTAATGAATCCGTAATTTTAATTTGGGTTTGCGGATAAACAATCATTACGTCGTTCATAAATATACACTAAAATAGGTACGAGTAAAAACCGTCGAAACGTACGGGTTTATGTCCTTTCACTCACTGGTATTCATAACTATGATAAAGTTTTACTTCACACGCGTGAATATTATTACAGTAAAAGAGGTGCGATTACAACATATGACAAACCGTACACCTTGACGCGGTGCAGTTGATTCCATGCTTCGGGTTGTAAAACGCGGTTACCTTTCAACGCTACGTGATCATATAACTTTAGTACGTTTATTCGGTTCAGTTTATTATCGTGTAGGAACGAAACTATAACGAGTGGTATTCCATGTATTCGTTTCGTTTCATTTAATTTACATTGAACTATGTCATTGATTTTAATTTTCCTTGTCCTTTGCGTGGATATCGAGCGTTGTATGACGTTAAATATGGACCATTAACTTGAATAAGGTGCACGTTGGGTTGTTTTATTAAAATTCATACATCGTATTATAGGCACTTAATTCTAATAAGGATGCGTTTAGTCACATCAAACGTAGAACGAACCTCTAATTAGTATCATTGTTAATTGTAATTAAAGGTCAAACGTAGAGCAAACCACATTTAGGATACATGTTAATTCTAATAGGAGGTAATACGCCAACGAAAGTTGATCATCCGCCGTCGGAAAAATATCATTGGTTGTTGTTGAAAACACGTGGCATGTTTAATATCCACGTATTTTTAAAGTTGGTCATCGGTCGTAGATGATGTTGGAAAAACCGTTTGTCATGTTTACAACGCTCGTATTTCATACCATCAAACTCCATTCCTCTCCTAAATTCCTCGCCGAAGCCAATTCTCTTTATAAGGTGGTCCCTCTCGAATTCAGTGCCACCGAATAAAGTGTGGATAAAGAAGTTTCAACAAAAGCGTCTCCACGAGTTTGCAACTTTCTGGCCGCGAGAGGTGGGGAAGGGAAGCCGTAAGGAGAGTCTCACTAAGTGGGTGGAGTCTCACTTGGAAGATTTCCAGGTAGATGTGAAATTAATGAGAATGAAAAAGATGAATGATATTTTTTGTAATCTACGTCCCCTTTTTTTATCTTTTTATCCTATTTCGGTTTTTTTTTCTGTGTCAAGTTGTACCAAAAAAAAAAAAAAAGGTAAGCTTTCATTGAATGGGCAGAGTTTCACTTTAAGAGTATTTCCAGGTATTGAGGAAAAATGGGAAGAGAAAATGGGAATGAAATTTGGGAATGAAAATTGGGATAAAAGGGGATGAAAAATGGAGAAAAAAACAGAATGGAAATTTAAAAATAGGTATAAAAAGTGGGAATGTTGTTTATAATTTTTCTCCCTTCCGTTTTATACCATTTCAATTTTTTTTTCTGGTTTTTTTCTATGCGCCACTTTACACAAAAAAACAAAGATTCACTCTTTTAACTTTTTTTATTTTTTTGTCTTATGTAGAACTTCATGAAGCAGTCCCAGGTTGTGATTGCGTAGCAGTTGGGCCTCCACTTACCTTCAACCAGGGAGGGGTAAAAAAAAAATTTACAAGAGAGAGAAAGGGGGGAAAAGAGGGAGGAGAGACAAAAGAGGGGGAGAGAGGAGAAACGAGAGGGGGGGAGACGAGAAAAGAGGGATAGAGCGAGTGCAAAAGACAAAGAAAAGAGAGAGAGTGGGAGCGAAAGAGAGAGAGAGAGAGAATAGAAGAGGGAGAGGGATACAAATTGAGCGAAAGAGAGTCGAGAGAGAGTCAAGAAAGAGGTGTTAAAGGTCATCATTTTTGTACATTTTTGTTCCTCGACTGTTTTGGCGTTTTTTTTTTTGTTATTAGGGTCTTGGGTTTTCTAGTGTACGGATAGGACAATTTTTTCGTATTTGAGTATTTTTTTGGTGTATATTTTTTTTTGGAGGTAAGAAAAAACAAGATCGTCTATAAAACATTTTTTTGAGGAAAGGCCAAATATGAGGTGATAAGTGTTTCTCAGTTTTTTGTAGTATAGTTTTGAGAAGTTTTAGGTTTTTGAGAAAAATAGAAGCATAAATAGAAATCAAGGGAACTTTTTGTACAGTATTGTTTTCTAGATTAAAGAAAGCAAACATATATTTTAAATAAATATAAACATTTTGTAATATGCGTGACTTTCAATTTGTGGAAACAAGAGAGTCAACAAGACACCATTTTGAGCAAGGGAGGCAAAAGCGGCAGCAAGTTTTAAAGATTTTATATAATTGCATATTGTGATTTTTTTTTTTGAATCTAAGTTTGGAAATGGTAGTTTCGTTATAAAGTAAGAATTGTATTGATAGTTGTGGCAGCTCAATGTAGACCGTTTATGAAGCGGAGTAACACTTCTCTTTATTAGGCAAACCAGATTTTATTTGTGTGTGTGATTTTATATAGCATAATACAATTTCGGTTTTTTTCATGCTTACATGTTTTGTATTTTGTATAACGTGGAATAGTAATCATTTATTAGTATTCATGTGTGTTTAACTTTAAATGTAGTTAAGGTGGTCTATAGAAATGGAGTACGCGTGTGGTAGGAATTAGTCGACTTTGTTGCCTTGTACATGATAAAAAAGTCAGCCACGAGTATGCTTCGTAGCTGGATAGTCATCTCGCGACGAATTTCCCTCATTGTTCGTTTCCGTAGCAGCACTTCCACAATGTTCAATGGTTGCCAATTCAGCTACGAGCCTGCCTCGTGGCTATCTTCCGTAAATAGAGAGACTGTATTACTTTTTGCGGTCAATGTAACGATGAGTCTGTCTCATCGCATTGCCCCAAAGCGGCGAGGTTGGCTCGTCGCTGGTCCTTAAAGAGTGAGTTTGAAGAATATGCGGAAAACATTGTAAGCTCACAACAAACAAGAATGTGGATGTTTTGCAAAAAAATAGCATTTTGAGTGGGCTAATCAAAGAAAAATTGGAGTGAATGAAAAACATAGAGTGTCCTGTATAGCAAGCACACACCATTCGATAACAACTCATGAAATGTACACAGCATATGGGAATTAAGGCTTGCTCCATGCTTGAATACCTTCAAAAATAATTATTTCATGAAAAAAAAAAATCCTTAAATGAAAAATTACAAAGCAAACATAAGTACGACCACAAAAGACTGCCAATCGTTGAGGTAAAAAGGGGCCCACGAAAAAAAACAAAGCACAACTATTAAACCTCAAACTTACACATGGAAAATTAAGGCCGAAAACTGATGTTTGACTTCTAAACCCACTCAATTAAACAATGGAGCTAGTTTTATCCTTCAATACGAATAAGATACGCGGTAGGGAAATGATGAATGAAGTAACATCGACATCGTACACAGATGATACACAAGGGAAAAAATGTTGAGAACACTTAACATATTTAATCTTGAAATAAAATCATTGAGACAACATGAAACCAAATGAACAAAGACAAAATGAATAGAAAATGTATAATAAGTTCACACGATTAAAGTCATTGATGGGCAACAATGGAAGAAAAAATACAAAAAATATATATTTCACAGTGATATCCTTTTACAACGTCATACTAAAACAAAAGTCTAATGAAACCAATCAATCTACAGTATGATTGGTAAGCACTATGTGCTACACTATTTTTAATGCTTGCGTATGTAGCACGGAAAACCCCTATAAAAAAAAGAAAACTTATTTATACTGCACACACTATCTAAATATTAACGACCTGTTACGAGAAAAAGAGATCCCTACAAACTTCTTCACGGTTTGCTCCAAACACTGCCATCCGCTCCAACACCTTGAAGGTGACCTTTTTTTATTCCCAACGATCGTATGTTGCCGTAAAGTGCGGATTAATACAATGACCGTCAGATGGTGAACACCAAATGAATAAGTTGATTGTCCATTAGAGTATCGGGTACAAAAGAGAAAGAGAGGGAAAATAAATAATAGAGGGTATATGAGTTTGACAAAAATAATGAAAAAAAGGAGGGAAGCAAAGAGAGGAAATGATAATGATGAATTCAGAGAGAGCGATAAGGGAGAGAGAGACATAGCAAGAGAGAGAGGGTGGGATTCTAATGGATAAGAATAACACGCAAGTAGGGGGGGGGGGGGGGGGTAAAGTGCGGAAGAGAAAGTGTGAGAAATTGAGGGGGGGTGAGAGAGAGAAGGGGAGAAAAAGGTTGAAGGAGAGGTTGAGAGAGTGAGATAGCAAGATGGCGAGCAATAGTGAGAGGAAAAAGAATGTGAGAGGATACATAAGTGATTATGGTGGAGAGGAAATGCACGGGAGATGCAGATGAGGTTTGATGAGAGAGTGAGAGAGAGACGGGATGAGGAAGATCAAGAGAGTGAGGAACAGAAAGTGGGAGAGGGTGAGGGAGGGAGAGGTGGAGGGGGCATTCAAGTGAATAACAAGATGAAAAAGAAGGAAGGCAGGTTTAAGGGGAAGAGAGAGGATTAGGGATAAGGCAAATACTTAGGAGGGGAGTAGGGCGGATTTAGTGGAGAGGGATTGAGCGAAAGACATAGAGAGAAACAGAATGAGAGAGAGAGAGTGGGAAAAAGAGAGAGAGAAAAAAATAGGGAATGGGTATAGGAAAGGGTATGGGAAAGAATGTGGGAGATGGACAATGCGAAGAGGGAGAGGTACATGGATAAGGAGGGAGAGAGAGTGAAAAGGGAGGAAAGATAGGGAGGGAGTGGAAATGAGAGAGGGATGAAAAAACGGAAAGAGCCATGCACTAACCCATGTTTTTTTCGTAAACCCTAAAAGATGAAACGACAAAAATGACGCGCACTTCCATGTTATTTCACCATATTATTGCAAATCCTAATACTGTTGTAAACCATAAAAATAAAGTATGGCGTATTGGATGTCGTACGACTACGGGAGGCGGCGCAACGAGGATCCTCGCATCTTGCCCATAAAATGGCGACGTTGTGTGAAAATGGCTCCGCGAGATTCATGTGTCACCCACTAGGCGACGAGGATGTGGATGGGATTTGTCAGAACAAAAATCATTTTTTTGTGTTCTGTCCGCATTTGTCGCTTGTTTGTTATCTTTTCTGGTTTTCAAGGCGTCGCGTTTTTTCCATCCTAAATTTAGTAACTTTACTTTAATATGTACACATTGTGACTCTAATTTGTAGACGTTTTATGAAACATAACCCATTTTAGGGTCAAACTTAACTCTAATAAATGTCTCTTTCGTTTACTTGTCTGGTATTACAATTATGTTTCCTTTTGACCCTGTAATAGAGTAAATATGTACTTTATTAAGTTTGAAAGATCTCAAATAGAATTAAAACGGCAAAGTAGTAAAGTTAACATTCCTCGACTCTACGACATGTGTAATTGTGCGGCAGTACACTTACGAAACATATGCAGTTTTTTCGCATGTGCACATGTTATTCGTTCACATTGTCACCCACAAAAACGAACGTATGTATCTATGCGAACGTGTGTGTCGCAAACTCGACTCCACGTTTAATTTAAGCGCGGTTTTCTATGCAACCGACATAAGTCAGCAACAAATTCCGTGCGATTTTCGGTATTGAAGTACAGTGTTGTACGAATAAACGCATTCCGTACACCACACTATTCATGAAATAAGTATTGTATGACCATTGACACTAATTTACAAGAACCGTAATTAACGTCAAAGAAAAATTAGATTCATTCATTGTATTTCGGGTATCAATATCAAAATTTTGGGGTGCCGATATAGAGTACGTAAGACTAATAACGATTCACGGTGTAGTAGAATGGCGAAACCACAGTATTGGAGGCAGAGTAAAAAAAACCGATTGTTTGGCACTCACGCAACCAACCGAATCTAACAAGCTGGCTGCCCGTCACCCACGCAGCCATTTAAAATCGTGGGATATGTCACGAACTGTGACGCTTCATGCTTAGTAAAGGTAACATTCCATTATATGGAAAGTGGGGTTCGTTATTGGACGCCGTACGTTTTCGTACAGCGTTGTACAGAGACGTTCTATAATTGTTTTTTTTGTCAAAGGAAACATCATTATTGGAAAGCAGCCGGGAAGCTCCGATGAAGTAGGCGTAATTCCTGACCGTTGGATATTTCACTTTTTGAGATCCACGAAGCAATCGGGCACATATACACGTGAAAAAGAAGAAAAAAAATCTACTTTGAACAAGGGATCACGGGCCTACAAGTCGTACATGCCATGTGCCTCTTGCCACGCTAGATGCAGGTCAGAGGAAAATATCCTCGCACGCTCCGTCTGACATCCATCGACATTTAAAGTTTGTCGCGATCGTCAAAGTTTGTCGCGATCGTCAAAGTTTGCCGCTTTTCTTTGCCATTCCGTTCGGAATTTTGATTTCCATTTTCAAAATCAAAATCTGGCCGCAAACTTGACGTACGGATCATTAACTACATCTGGTCGTGAAGATATTTCGTTATGACTTTCCGTTTGTAGATTTTTAAAGATTTTCAGAATTTGAACTCTAGCCAATGCGGCGCCAATCATGATTGAGGAAGGTTTGTTACTGGCCCGACAAAATGAAGCGGACTTCCAGTAAACTCTGTTAGTAGACTTGTCGTATATTTATAGGGACCGCCTAATGGAATATTACCCTAACACAGATGTCGCCGTTGCATCTTTTTGTTCGACTTTAGGGTGCGTCTCCATGTGCCCAAATAAGGGTTTTTTTCTATCGTTTTCCTGTAAAATTCAGAGCCGTCCGCGTAAGTTTGAACTGTAAAAAAAAAATAGAAAAAATGAGAAGTACATTTTGCGTCATCATTGAATTTAAGATGTACTACATGTTGTCGTTTTGTGTTCTTCCACCCACGGCCATGCCAAAAAAGTCATCTTCAAACTTTTCTTTAAAACACGGGGAAGATATGTTTTAAAACAAATAATTTTTGAAAAACAAATAGAAATACGTAGTCGCAAGGGTAAAACAATTTCAAAAAAATTATAAAGAATTCAAGTGACGACGAAAAGTGCACGATCCGCTATGTTTTGTCCGTTTGCGTTCAGGTACGACAAAGCAAAGTACACAATTTGGTTGGATTTGTCCGTTTGCGCTTGGTACGGATTTTATTTTGCCAGGGGTCTCAAGATCCGATGCCATTTCACGTCGAGCGGACAAGAGACGCAATGGCAAATTGCATCTTCTTCAACCGTGAAACGGCACAGGCTGGATGGCGATGCGTCTACAATGTCACGAAAAGTCATGCGACGACACAAGCAGTTACAAAAAATAACGTGCGTCATCACAGATTGTCACTGTCGACAGCCATCACGGGCATTGTCGACGTATACAATGGTCATGCCCTTAAGGGACAACTTCGTTTGGTATACATAGGGAGACCCAAAATCCGAGTCCACCGGATCTGCGCTAAAATACAAAGTAAATTCTCTAAGTTTCAAATACATGGAGACGCACCCTTAGTCAGTCGCAAGATCGGTTTCCATAAAGTCAAAGGTAGTCAATATATTGTTGTCGTTGTTTTGTATCAAGTTTGTACCAATCCGCCTTGGTACATACTGCCGTAAGCGCGGAGCAAAACCAGGGTTTGCAAATAGTGTTTCACTTCGGGTTTTAGGGTTTCACAATTAAATTTTTAATTTGTTCGGTTAGATTCACCGGTTTTAGTGTGACTCTTCCGTACGCTACATTACAGTACACCGCGAATCGTTATTTGAGTAATGAAAAAATTAGAGTAAAAAAACCAAAAAAAACAATTAGAGTAATGAACTCTAATTTATGTGATAGAACTTTTTCACAGTCGAAGTTTACTCTAATTTATTTAAGTACTCTATATTGGGTTATGTCGACAATAAATATCCGCGCTGAAATTATAAACACTAAATTACGTGGATGTACAAAATCTGTCAGTCCGTATATTTTTGACGTCATTATGACGCTAGTATTATTTATCGCGCTGAATGTCAGTTAATGTTCACACTGACGACGATGCTGTCGACGGACGAGAGTTATGCGAACGGCTTTTTTTCGATGTGATTGAATTTTCGCTTAGTCCGATTTCACGTGCGAGCGCGATTGTATTAAATCATTATTTGTACTTTTTTAATTAAAAAAGTACAGTTTTACACGGTCGAAAGTCGTCCGTACTCCACACTATTTAAAACGAACCTATATTACAATTCTGTTACGCTAATTAAACTTACTTAAATTAGAATAATGAAAAAATTAGAATCATTTACTCTATTTGATGTCATAGAGTCGAAATTTCGAGCGACCGAATTAGAGTAATTTACTCTAATTACGATTCGCGGTGTACAGTTCAATACAGGACTGTAGTCTGAACCGAGCAATTTTCGCGCTACGGACAAACGGTGAGAGCGGTGAGAGGATGCGGCGCACGGGTCCAGGTCGCCCCCCTTTCATTCCGTTTTACGACGCGTCGCGCCGCGCGGACGTCGTATGTATAAATATGTTCAGGGTTTTATTCTCATTTGTGTTTTTTTTTATTAAAAAAAAAACACCACCACCCAAAAACCCTAAGGTTTAATGTAAGGTACCCGGGCGGTATCTTGCGATTGGTGAGAATAACGCCTTTTTTGGGTGTAAAATACGACTCTCACCGCTCTCACCAACCGGGCCAACTCGTAAGAAACCTAGTCTGTACACAGCCAATCGTTATTAGCGTGTAAGTTTTTTAGCGTATACGAATAATTAGCGTGGTATACGCTAATTAGGAATTTGAAAATTTTCGAAGAAATCGTCTATTCTAATTAGGAATTAGGGTTTTTTTAAATAGTGTGGATAATTATATTTGAGAATTAAAAAAAAAAAAGCGGGACGGAATTAGCGTACACAACGCTAATAACGATTGGCGGTGTAGTGTAATGTACAGTAGTTCGGCATTGGTTCATTTTTATGAACTACACCGCGAATCGTAATTAGAGTAAATTACTCTAATTCGGTCGCTCGAAATTTCGACTCTATGACATCAAACAGAGTAAACGATTCTAATTTTTTCAGTATTCTAATTTAGGTAAGGTTTAATTAGCGTAAAAATTTGTAATATAGGTTACTTTTAAATAGTGTGGAGTACGGACGACGTTCGACCGTGCAAAATTGTAATTTTTTAAGTAAAAAGGTACAAATAATGATTTAATAGAATCGCGCTCGCACGTGAAATCGCACTAAACGAGAAATCAATCACATAAAAAAAAAGCCGTTCGCATAACTCTCGTCCGTCGACAGCATCGTCGTCAGTGTGAACATTAACTGACATTCAGCGCGACAAATAATACTAGCGTCATAATGACGTCAAAACTATACGGACTGACAGATTTTCTACATCTACGTAATTTAGTGTTCATAATTTCAGCGCGGATAGTTAATGCCGACTTAACCCAATATAGAGTACTAAACTTCCTCTGTGAAAAAGTTCTATCACATACATTAGAGTTCATTACTCTAATTGTTTTTTTTTGTTTTTTTACTCTAATTTTTTCATTACTCTAATTACGATTCGTGGTGTAGAGATATATTTTCTTGCAAGCAACAAGCTGGTCAAAAATGATACGAGCTTACGTTTTACATGTACGACTATGTATGTTTGTACGAAAATTGTTTTGTACTATAAAAAGGACTATATTTTGTCGTATTATAAAAATGTCCTTAAAACATTTCCGTTGTTACATATGATTCCCCCACGTGGATGGAGGTTTCCCGAGGGAAAATTTTAGTACGAACATTTTTCGCTTCGCGCAAGCCCGAACGGCAACAATTATAAACGTGTACAATTATAACTTCATAAGATTTGTAAAAATTGACGTTCGAAATACTGACAAAAACTGCCTTTTCACGGCGCAGAGAAATTCCCCAAAGTCTTTAAATCGTGTGACATATTGTAGTGCCACGCCGGCGTGGTTTTCTAATAGTACAGAGTACGGACAGAACGGACTTATGTCAGTAGTTCGTACTCCACTGCACTGTACTGTACTGTATGCACATTTGATCGTACTTTTATTCAATCGTGTAAAGTTGTAAACATCTTTGCGGAATAGGCGACAAAAAACGAAAACGTTTTCCTGTGTCCAAGAAGTATTACACGTGTAACAGCTATGCAACATGTACGATAGCGTCCTAACTCTATACCACTCTAAAATATGTAGTTATATTAATTTATGTTTCGCCTGCACCTGTTGAGAGTTGTGCTTTAAACAGGCTGACAAATTTTTGTCCGCCCACAGGCTGCGATAAATATGAGATATTACCGCGGTACATCTCTCATTCCCCTTCATTTTTGTTTCCAAGCGCTATGATTAATTGATTATAACCAATGCGCGTGAAGCAGCGTGTGCATAAAGTGATGCCGTACATGCAACGGATGGACAAATTCGAGGCGGACGACAAGAGGAATTTTTTGAAAAATAGAACGAAAAAAATTGACACGTGCATAGCAAAGACCGTCAATATATATCCAAACGTACACGAATGTCCAATTAACGAGCCACACTGACATATTTTCTTATAGTACGACAATATCCGAATTGTACGAGATTTTGGCCTACCTAACGCCAAAAAGTCGCTGAGTCGCCTGTCTCGCACGGTGTGTAGATCTGTCGTACATGCCTTACCTGTTACATAGCCGTGATTCGTCGACATCCCGAGTCAAATCCTACTTTTCGGTTGGATGTACAGCAACAATCTGTCGTGTTTTGTCCCACCGCGGAGATGTATCTATCCCCTTTGTTAGATGGTGGACCAACGGTAAATTTGCCGGCCGTCAATCACACCGTACCAGCCTGTCATGAGTTTCTGGTCGTCAAGGAACTGGCTCGAAGGTCCCGTCTTCTGGCGATTCCCTACAAGATCAGATTTCGGTGTTTACCGAAGCTAATCTAGAATGTGAGCGCAACTTTTCCGCTTTTTTCTCCCCGAATCTTTTTTACCTGGTTGACTTTGACGGTCGATTAATGAAATTTTGGACATGCGTCAAAAGTTAACTTAATCGGGGCATCGGACGGTCATGAATATGTCGATGCAGAATACGTTCATTTTAGCGGTTCGATGAGGTCTCTCTTCTTTTCCCGGAACTTTTGGAACCCTAAAACCAACGACTGTGGATCCTATTCGTCAGAAATTTTAGACAGCCTTTTCCTTGGATGACGTCAACGCGGCCCCTAAATGACGCTGGCCAACAGTACAGGACAGCAGGATAGAGTACAGAAGTCGCTGGAATTTTTGGAACATTCTAAGAAGATTGTACAAAAGATGTGTGGTCGACGTTATTCCGATACTCAAATTATTGTCAACATGATATACTGTTTCACTACACTAGTTATTGGAAAATATATTCTATAACTACAGTACTGTAGCTTAGTCATCCAGCCAATGTAAATCCGTCCGTCCATCCATTCCATTCCCTCATACTGCGGATGCATCTCCACCATATCCAAAATGAATATATAGAAAGATCTAGCCCATCCATTCATATTTGTCAGCGCTTTCCAAATGGTCGGTGATTGGCTAATATTTCACGTGGCCGTATTGTTATTGAAGTGCTACAATCCCACCTTGAAAACATTATACCATGCGCGAATCCACCTTAAATATGCAGAAAGTTCCACACAGTGTCGCACGTGCCAAAAAGGTACAGAAAGGACAATGCTCTGCAAAAAGCGGTAGCACGGCTCACAGCCACTGGCTGGATTGTGAGTGTGAGTGTACTGTTCGCGAACGTCCTACGATTTGCTCCAGCTTCTTGCGAAGTCGCCCGGAAACAGGCTCGTTCTTGGCCTTGGATTCGATATTACTAGTCTCCGGCTCGATTCCGCTTCGTTACCGGCTTGTTTTTGGTACCTCAGTGGCTCGCCGGTTTCTACGAAAGTCTGGATCCTTCAAATTTCCGGTTCGGTTTTGTTTCGGCAACTTTAGCCAATGTCAGCCAACTTCGGGGTCCACGTACCTTTGCTTTCGCTTCGCAAAGTGTCCACGTGTCCCTTATATATCTTGCAGCACTCTTCTTCAGGAATGCAAGTATTTGCTTACAATCAACTTGCTGGCAGCAGAATTGTCATCCTTGTCAGTCACATTGCCATTCTGTAGGCTGATCTGTCAACAATTTTTGGCTGCAATCTCTTCCGAAAACTCCTTTTTGCTCAGCAGTTCGTGTAGATATAAACCGACAGCCTTATTTCTTTTTCAGGTTTTTGTAGCATTCTTGTCAATTCTCTCTCTTAGGAGGAAATCGCCATCATGTTGGTCGATAACTTTCGAGCGGATGCTCCAATCAGAACTTTCCGCGTGGAGAGCCCGAATGTACAATACTCGGAGGATACGATCCTTTCTAAGTACGAATACCACGATACTGAGATTGTACAAGAACAGACAGACAACGGACCAGGCTGGGTGGTGAAGCCTGTCAAAACAACTTATGAATTCAAGACTGACCGGAAGCTTCCTAAACTAGGGTAAGAATGAGCTCTCAACTCTTCTTCTCTTCTCTCGAGTTCTCAAAATTTCTTTTTGCTCTTCTCGTCTCTATTCCTCTCTCCCTCACGCTGATCTGTGACTGTTGGTGCTTAATTAAATTTGGTGGTGTAATTAATCAAATTTGGTGTCGCAGTTATCGAATCTGGCTACGCAATTATCGAATCTGGTTCAATTATCAAATCTGGTTCAATTATCAAATCTGGTGCAATTAATCAAATCTTGTGGTGTAATTCAACAAATCTGGTTATGCAATTTAACAAATATGGTTGTTCAACTAATCAAACCTGTCTCAGGTTCGGCAATTTGGTTTGCTCTCGGCAACTTTGTAGTTCCTGGTGCAAATTGTAGATGGTTTGTTAAATTGACAAGCTATTGAAGAAAAATGCTGATTTATAACTTTGTAATTACATGGTGTAAATTTTAGACAGATGGTATGTGCAATTGACGAATTTTGTGATTATTGACAATTTTCTATCCAAGCAGGTCGCTGATCTTGGGATGCCTCACTGTGTCTTGATTGACTGTCTAGTAATTATTGTCGACTTTTTTGTTGACTTTACTTATTGTTGACTTTATTGTTGACCTTTTTCTTTACTTTATTTCCCTTGTTTGTTTTTGCAGGGTTATGCTCGTTGGATGGGGAGGTAACAATGGTACCACGTTGACAGGGGGCATAATTGCCAATTCCAAGTAAGGGTTTGAGAGTATGAAAATTAATTATGTCATTGCACAGGGAGTACTTAAACAATAACTTTGTTGAGTAAAGATATTGCTGAACATCTCGTTCTTTTTTTGAAGAATTTGCTGAAGGTAGGATCCTGTCTTTTTTTGCAGTTGAAGATTTTGCTGAAGGTAGCATCTTGTCTTTTTTTGCAGAGGTATGTCTTGGACTACAAAGGAGGGAGTTCAGAAGGCCAATTACTATGGCTCTCTCACTCAGGCCTCCACTTGTCGCATTGGTTCTTACAATGGGGAGGAAGTGTTTGTGCCTTTCAAGAGCTTATTGCCGATGGTATGTCTTTTTTTTTACTTTAAAGTTATTCATCATGAAGTCTTTTTGTTTTAGTTATTACTTCCTTTTGCAGTATCGTCATTTAGTTGAGAAATGCTCTGCAGTAGTATGAAGTTTTTGTTTCCTTATTTTGTTTCTGTATTATTTGAAATAATCAGATATCCATTTCATACCCAAGAGTTTCTAACCTGTCCATGTCATGGTCGAGTGTTGCTGTTTACAATTAACGCCCCCGTTCAAAATGTCTCTTTGTTGCAAAGAGGATTTAGTTTCATTTTTTGCATGGTTTAAATTTGGAAACTTGTAGTTTAATCTACCCAGCCTCATGGTTTATTTTTCGCTTTGTTTTAATCTTCGAATTTGTTACCTCATTTTTTGAATCTGGGAATTGCAGGTGAATCCAGGTGAGATCGTGTTTGGAGGGTGGGATATTTCGAACATGAATTTGGCGGATGCCATGGTTCGCGCAAAAGTATATGATGTGGATCTGCAAAAACAACTCTATCCACATTTGAAAGATTTGGTGCCCTTGCCCGGAATCTACGATCCAGATTTCATTGCGGCAAATCAAGAAGCTCGTGCCAACAATCTTATTACAGGAACCAAGAAGCAGCAAATGGAGAAGATCATTGAAGATATCAGGTATGAACTCTGTGTAATTATGATTTAGTCGTTTTGTTGAAGTTGCTTTTAATTTTTGTTGCGTGCATTGTCATACATGTGAATACTGATAAATAATCTTGTTAACACTTCAAATAATCCATTTACCGATTCTCTCTCTATTTCTCTTCCTCTCTCTATCGCTCCTCTTTCTCTTCTATCTCCCTCTCGAAAATAGCACTTCGTTTGTGGTCTGGTCGATAGACAATTTTCAGCCTGGATCTCACACAATGCTGGGGAATGGTACAGGAACTTCAAAGAGCAAAACCAAGTTGATAAGGTGGTCGTGTTGTGGACTGCTAATACCGAACGCTACAGCGAGGTGATCATGGGCTTGAATGATACCAAGGCAAATCTCTTCAATTCGCTTGAGAAGAACGAGTCGGAGATTTCGCCATCAACACTCTATGCCTTAGCCTGCATTCATGAGAAGGTTCCTTTCATCAATGGCAGTCCTCAAAACACCTTTGTCCCAGGTGAGGTTTTGCATCTTATTCGAGGGGTTTAAGTTGATTTTTTGTTAGTCGAGGGGACATTGTATTGGTGTTATGTTCTGGAGTGTATTTCTCTTTTCATTTGCAAATTCATTCTCTAATGGGGTCTCTCTCTTCTATTTTTGCAGGCGTTATCGAGTATGCTATCGAGCAGAATTCGTTGATTGGAGGAGATGATTTCAAAAGTGGGCAAACTAAGATGAAGTCTGTTCTTGTAGACTTCCTGGTTGGAGCTGGCATCAAGGTGACACACAGGGCGTTAAAAGAAGTTTGAAGTTGGGACTTTTCTCAAGTCTGTTTTTTTTGTTCTCTTAATTTGTTACTGTTTTACATAAATATATACTGAGTCTAATCTTTCTGCCTTCCTTCATTGCTGCAGCCGACCTCTATTGTCAGCTACAATCACCTTGGTAACAACGACGGTATGAACCTTTCTGCACCACAAACATTCCGTTCAAAAGAAATTTCGAAGAGTAATGTTGTTGATGACATGGTTGCCAGCAACTCTATTCTATATGCCCCAGGAGAGCATCCGGACCATGTGGTTGTGATCAAGGTAATTAGAAGATCTCCCAGAATTTTTTTCTTGCACGGTTCATTGTGACATCTCATTTGCATATTGCTTTCATACTTAATGATCCAAGATAATCCGCTGTCTTCCTTATTTGTTTGTGTCGTACCGTCTGATTGATTTGCATGGTTTAACTATGTGCTAGAAATCAAATGTTCAAGGTAAGGTTTCATCTTGATTTGAAGTATTTAAGCAGTTTTATGTTGCACTCAGTTATATCTTTCCTTTTCTGATGTAGCAACTCTTTTTTATTGTGGTGGTTTCAGTATGTCCCTTATGTTGGTGACAGCAAGCGTGCCATGGATGAGTATACATCAGAGATCTTCATGGGGGGGAGAAATACTATTGCAATGCATAATACTTGCGAGGATTCTCTGCTTGCTGCCCCTCTGATTTTGGATCTTGTTCTTCTGGCTGAACTGTGCACTCGGATCCAGCTGAGAAAGGATGGAGAGGTAAGTCTTTTTTTAAATTCGGCATGTTGATTGCTGTTTCTATTTTGTCATTTGCAAAAACGTTGTATGTTGACTTTTTTTTGTTATTTCTTACAGCCAGTGGTAGGTTAATTGTGAAAATAGACGTCTCTGTGGTGACTTTCCAGGCTGATAGGTGATGGTATTTCTTTTTACCCCTTGAAGAATAGGTATGTCCAGGTTCTTTTTATTTTGTAGGATGGGACTGTTTATAGTATTGTAGGATAGAATTGTTGTTAGTTTGTAGGATGGGACAACTTGGTGCTATTCCAGCTGTTCCTGGTCCAGATTCTTTTTTTTCTGAATTATCCTCAGCCTTGAGGTTAAGAAGCTTAGCTCGGCCCAAGTCATTTTCTATTCGGGGAAAAAAAGTTATACTCGGGGCCATGAAATTTTCCAACTCGGGGAAAAATGCTCAAGTCGGGTTCCATAAATTGTGCAAGGAGTGTATTAAATTTCCAACTCGGGGTTTTAAAGCTTCCAATTCGGGGTTATAGAGCTTCCAACTCGGGGTTATTAAATGGTCTACTCGGGGTTTTAATTACTATTCGTGGCTTTTCCTAATCTACCCGGAAATATGTTCTTAACGGGGAGATGCCTGTCTAATGGCAGGCCAGGTATGGCAGGGTCCCGAACTAATAAAGACCACAAAAATCGTAGGTAATAGAGTGCAAAGGAGACGCAAGACCATGTCACCCAGAACTAATCTCTCACAAGAAAATGACCACAAAAATGTCATAAATAAGTATACTGGGATCTGCAAGACTAAATCGATGACGAGGAGTCTGGAAATATGATACAAAACATGTGTATATGTTTTGAAGGCTCCTGGGATTTTTGAATTTGTCATTTATTACGCAACATTTGGGTGTTTTAGCGGAGACAATTCGGTCAATGGTGGTGATGGGTCGGTCACATCCATTACATGTGTTATTAACAAGCGACACATGTACTAGGATGGCAGTTGCATTTGTATTGGAGGTTTATGTTTTGTCCTTGGTCTCTAACAGTCTTATTTTTTGTGTACAGGAATTTCATGGTTTCCATCCTGTTGCTGTGCTTCTTAGCTATCTTACCAAGGCTCCTCTTGTAAGTTTTTTTTTTTTTTTTTAAAGAACAGTATGTTCTGGAGGTCCTTGGGTTTTGCGGTTGCGTCTCTGAGTAGGGTACTCATCTTCGTATTTATAGTTGTTTATCATTTAACTGTCTTTCACAGACGTCTCTCACTGTAGGTAACTTGGTCATTCAGTGTCTTTTCTCATCTAATGTCTCGTACAGGCGCCCCTGAATATGTCTTCAACCTTGTCATCTATTGTCTTTTATCATTAAATGTCTTTTACAGGCATCTCCGAATATTGGAGGCAATTAGTCACATAATGTTTTCTACAGACGTCTCTGAATACTGTCCTTTAACTTTGTCATTTCATGTGTTTTGTCGTTTAATGTATTTTGCAGGTGCCACCTGGAACTCCAGTGGTCAACGCTCTTGCCAAACAACGGGCCATGTTGGAGAACATAATGAGAGCCTGTGTCGGCCTCTCTCCAGAGAATAACATGATGTTGGAGTACAAGTAGGTGGGTATTATTCTGAGCCTTTTTAAGTGTAGCCATTAGGAGAGAGATGTGATTGAGAGTTGACTGTACAACATCGACACAAGATTGTACCTTTGTGAAGCGGAAACTTGAATCCTAGAGGGAAATGCAGGGCTTAGTTCCAAATAAAATAAAATAAATGCGGAAAAATTTAAATGGACGGTTTTTAGATGGTTGGAGAACTATGGTAGGTCTTGTGTATTGCTTTTTTCGGGATGAAGTTGGTAGTTTTTGGGTATTTGGAAAAGCTTTCAGAAGCTTTCAGCTGTTCAAAATGTATACTGAAATTCTCAGATTGTGAAGTAAAGTTCGTTCTAGAATTTTGTGAAAGGATTTCATAGGAAACTTGGGGATTTTAGAGGTTTTTAGGTGGGCGAAAGTAGTCAGTTGTGTAGGGTTATGTGGTTTTGATCCTCAATTGGATTTTGTACTTTGTGTTGAAGATAAAGACAGATGGTTTCTTTTTTTTCTTCAATTTGTCTGTCACATCTGTTTGAGCTATCTTGTTCTCCTTTTTGGTTCCTGTTTTAATACTGTGAGGTAAATATGTATGTTGATGACCATGCTAATGTGTCTCATCATTGTTTGTTTTTATGGTTATGTGGAATTGACATACTTTGATCGACTTGACACAAAAATACGATATAGTGTGCATGAAAAGGCAACTTTTTCATCCAGTTACTGGAAAAAAAACTTTCTTGTTGTGCTCGAAATGCCTTTGCCTGGAAATATTCCTAAAAATCCTAAGAAACTTTTAAGTATAGATCATAATTAGATTATTAGTAAAAACTGTCTCCAATCGGAAGTTGCACTGGCTATCGATGAAAATTGTTATAAGAGTTGATTATTTTCCGGACAGTCAAAAGCGTTTTAATTCTGTGATGAACGGTTACATATTTCTCTGCGCAAGCGAGTGAGAGGAAATGGTTTTACCTTCTGAGAGTGATGTCAGGACTGACAATCGGGTAAGCATGTGATGACAAAAAGAACTGTTGACTGCCCGAAAAATGTGAAATTACGCTGAGAGTTGAACTGTTTGGTAGTATTTAGCCGGTCGATTCATTGGGTTCAGTTCTATTTGATAACTCAAGGCCCCTTTCCCATGTAACTGAAACTGAAGTCTTGTTACTTTGTTTTTCAGCGAGGATTTTTCGTATTATCAAAGCGTTTTGCTGTAACGCAATGAAATCGTTACTTTAAATTGTGACGGGTGAAGACGTGGGTGTAATTTGTGACGACTACAAACTTGCGACAATTGTTGACGTTAACGAAATAGCGACAGTTGCAGACGTCTAGTTTTTTGTGACATTGTAGATGTTTAGGGTTTGTGACATTTTGACGTCATGCTCACTTTTTTTAGCGTCGGCATCACTAATTCCAAACATTTCTGCCATTATTTCCCGATTTGTTTTTTTCCTTCCTCTCTCCTTGCCATCCAAATACGTCCAAAGACAATCAAATTTTTTACAGATCTTTCATTTATTGTCGTTTTTCATTGCAAAAATTGTGAGAGAGACGTGGAAGTGGGAGATAGAGAGAGGAAGAGGCGCCTTCACGGACTTCGCTATTGTGAAAAGGCATCTGTTGCTCGAGACCCCTCCACGGCTCCTGCATGGAAAAAAGTCCGCACAGGTTTGGAGAGTGGGTTTTTTTTTTGGGTACTTCACATATTGCAAAAAAAAAATCAGAAAACCTTTGACGCGTGCGACAACGTTTGCCTATTGGTCCTATTTGTTCACATCATGAAACTTTAGCCTATTCGTCCACATGACTAAACTTTAGTTAAAACCACCTCGCGAGTTGATTTGAGTAAGAAGTTTGAAGATGAGTTGGAGGGGTGCGAAAGTGGGTCGAAACGCACTAGACAAAAAAGTACATTTACTTTTTCAAGGTGACGCGAATTGTATCGTGGTAATTTCGTTATTTGGGTGCGGCTGCATATTTTCTCGTTACGGCCCAAGTTTTGGAGAAAATGACAGGAAAAATTCCTTACTTTATCACATGGGAAAGTTCCCTTAATAAGTGTTAATAAGTGACATTGGCCATTGCCATTTTCAGCTGAAAGTTGCCCGGCTTTAATATGTGCGTATTTTAGCCGAACTTCCTTTTTTTTGTTGAATATTTGAGCGAGTGTCTTGTGTCGTCTAAGATTTTAATTATGAGTATTATTGTTGTGTGGACTCCAGTTGTGTTTTTGTAAACAATCCTATCATATTTCCATGGGTTGCATATTCATTGTTAGTGGCGTGTTTTTTTCATAAAAAATTCTTTTAAAATGTGGTAAACGTACGATTTCAAGACTTCATGTCACCTTGTTTAATGAAGGTACAACGTTCATTGTTATTAGCGATAAAACAATTGTTTCAATCGTGAATTATATTTGCCAAATAATGTTAAATAGCCGTCAAGACAATGGACCACAATAGGACACGTCACTCTCTAGTAAATTAGCAAGTTGGACGTTCATTCCCTTAATATTAATAATTCCTTAAAACTTCTAAAGATGGACAAAGTATTGCCAAGGGGCATGGATTGAATACTTACCAAAGGTACAAGTAGAATTGCCCGTACTTGTTGTATTTCCATCATCACATGTACATGGAACATCCAAAGCCGTACAATAACCATGTCCTCCATATACACCAATGGGCTTTGTTGCATTGCAAAATCTCTCACATTGTGAAAGACTATTTCTGACTGATGCTGTATAACTACAGATGGAGACGTTACTATCAAAGCTGAAACTATGTGGCCTCCATTGGCCCAAAAAGTATGTAAAGCCTCTATGATAATATTTGCCCCTTCCACTTTCCCTCTTAATAAGTGCCACCCATGCACACAATTATTCAGACCACCCTCACCCTTGGGCAGTAAGTTATGTCTGGTCAAAGATGACCTTTATAGGAACAAACACTCTGAAAGAGAGATGGCTAAATTTCACTAAGTCTTGGTCTGCATACTCATAGCTACCTAGTACTAAACCCTATACCAATAGAAACACTGTACACTACAAGAAGGTACACTGGCCGATGTACGTATTGTACGACCATTGTACGAAATGACTTTCAAGGTGACGCCTGTTAGATCGGGAGCCGTGGTTCCTCCTCCCATCTTCTCCGGTGTCCAATAATGTGGCACCACGTGGCATCGCGTGACGCTATCTCCAAAAGCCGCCAAAAGTTCATTCCGGGGTGGCGGCTGCAACGAAGGCCGTCCGATCAAATATATTTACACAGTTCGGATTCGCGTCCGTGCATGAATCGTTTCACATGCGCCTTTTCGTCAATTTGTTCTGTGTAATGAATTAGTCGTTGCGTAGTTATTTATATATATATCAAACCCAACATGTGTATCAATTTTACAAGGACTTAACGGATATGGCGACACGCTTTATCAGGTGTACGAATGACCTAGGATCAATTCCGGTCGAGTCTAACTTTTTGGCAAAGTGTCCCATGTTTCAGTTGCCACCTTCCGACCAAGGAGGCAGCAATGGTTTTCTCTAATCCTCTCTCTCTATAAATTCTAACTGAAATAGATGAGTGAATTATCAATTACTTCTTTTCAGCAAAAGCAAATATTGATAGCAAAGACACAAGTTGCATTGCGATTCACAAAAGCACTTGCCCCCGATAAATAGTTGTTGTTGACGTCTAACCTTCAAGGTTACCAGACTTCGAAGTTCAAGGGTAAAATTCCCCGCAAGAGAATAATTTCGCAAAGTCTTGTAACAAAAAAAAAATCGTTGTTGTTGTTGGTAACACACGTCAGAAGTTTACGATATCCACCTCCTCAAGTTTGAAAGAACTATGTAAAGTCGAAGAACTCTGTGCAAATGAAGTTGTGAAGTCTATGATTGAACGACATACTCTAGGAAGAGCAACAAGAAATTTCCATAGGGTAAGGTTAAATATTGAAGACTTAAGGTACTTGTCAATTATGCATCCTGGCAAAATATTGATGAGGACGTCAACCTCAAATTTAATGGAATATTTTAGAGAGCTTAAAATATTTCTGAATATAACGACATCAACACAAACATTATTAAGTAATATCTTTTGACACTTATTCTTGAAGCCTCAAAAAAATTTACGGTTGCAAAGCTGTTAACAAGGACTAGAAAAAATTGTCATCTAAGACGATCCTACTCACATTTTCTCCAGTCTTTCCAGGTTACCAAAACTTGTAGGTATGGTGCCCACCAAATTGTTATTTCATAAATTTATGGAATAACACAAGAACACTGATAGCATATGAGTGCAAGAATCAAATTCTGAAAGCAAGCTCCTGCATAAGTTGACTTCAATTATTTTCGACGTTTCAACTAAAAAAACGCAATAGTGTCATTGAAAATTGTATTACTGCTTCATACTCATTTGTCATTTGCAACCACACTTTTTTCTTTAGACTACAGAATGTCGTCAAAATTGTGTTTATTCATCCATGTTATTATATTGCGATGGTTTACCTATAGCAATAAAAAAGATAAAAAAAAATATATATATATCATTTTTGACTTTCAAACCTTAATAGAAAACAATATAAATCTAACGAATCGATAATGAAGTTAGAGCCGTATTACTATATTAGTGCTTGAAACAATGAGACTTTAAGGGCATTTTTCTTTTTTGAAAGACATCTCGCTTTGACGCATAGAGGTTTCATTCGTACTATGCGCACGCATGAAACGCCCAAAAAATAATGAATATGCGCATGGAACAAAATTCAAAGTTTATAAAATGCGTTGACCTTATTTGACTTTGTAATAAAATAAAAAATATAGACATTTAATCTGAAATAATACTTCAACTTAGGGTATGTGCTCATGTATTAAACTATCTGGTTTTCTTTGTCATTTTACTCCAAAATTCAGTCCCCAACGAGAAAATATCATTTTGGCGGTTTCAAATTTTCAACCCATGGGCACGCGAACCAGCTCAACAAAGAACTTTATCAGAAATCAACTCGCGAATTGATTTTAGTAAAAGTATCACTATGACAACAAAAGAAAAACGTCCACGTAGGTGCCACAAGAGTTGGAAAGTTTTAGCATGAGGGAGAATACTCGCACTTTTTTTCATTGCTCGTCACGCGCATGTACGTAGAAAAATTGCAGTTAATCAAAAAAAAAAAAACTAAACTTTTTTTTTGCGTTAATATTGGTATTCTTTTAAATAGCGCTAGTTACAAATTTTGAATGTTTAAAATAGTATAAGGTACGAAATTTCTATTCCTACTAAAACTTGTAATTATTTTGTATAGAAGTACAAAATAAGTGTCAGATAAAGGCGTCGACAATGGAAATTGAGTGCGTCGCACGCAAAATCTTACTTAGATTTGATTCCAATTCATATAGACAAGGGAAAGTCGCGAGAACCTGTTCTCACATGTTCAGGCGTCGAATATGTGAACACGGGCTATCGCGGCTACCTAAAAAACATAAGAATGTGTATCGGTTTCTTAACTCTAATAATAATTCATGGTGTACTTTAAGCATTTTTTGAAAATTTCGTACATTGTATCCGTACACATTTTTCGTACATGAAAAGTATACAAATTTTACGAAAAAGTTATAATTTTTTTAAAAAATAACACATTTTCATAAATAAATCAAAATCCGTACGAATGAAACCTCTATGGTTTTACGCGTGCAGTCACTTAGAAAAAAACGTTCGAGTCCGTACAACGATGACAGGTGGTTGGAAAGGTTATACCACTTTTACGTTTAGGGTGAAGTTCCACTAGGGGAAAAATTAGGTTGTTTAATGAATGTCGTACTCTTTCGTACAGTGCCGTACCTAAAAAAAAATGTCAGAATAATAGGCTACCGAACGACTGATTTGGTTCTCCAAGTTTATGGGCATAAACCTTGACTGGCGGATGCAGAATCAGATACCCCATCGATCGAACCTTTCAGTTTGCAACAAGTGAAGTGAAGGAGGTCAGTTTTAAGAGCTTGAATGTATAACATTGTGCCACGTGGAAAAGTGAAAAAATATCCACGGTGAAAACGCTATTAGGTGGCTACACGTCGCATTGACCATGTGCTTTCCGCCAGGGTGGATGCATGGCCATCGAAAGCCGCGAGAAAATCTTTAACGGAGGATATTTTTCATGCTCCTGTTGCCATCCACTAACCATTTTGACATTTTCGTCCGCTTTTATAAATATTAGGTTTTGTCCGCTAGCACAGATTATATTCGATACGTCGTACGACGCACTTTTTACCTCCAGCGGTACAAATATTGAGTTATCACCTTACTGCCAAAGATTCTATATAGATTCGCACGATCGTAATGGTTTTTTAAAAAGAGCCAACCAACATGTGCCACGCAAAACAAATGTCGGATACTGACCTAACACAATGCAATGAAGCATTCATTAAACGTGTTTTTACGTTTTACTGACACCGCCTAATGAAACCACGACCTTAGGGCGGACTTCCATTAGGCGTTTTTGTAATTGTACAGATGTGTTTACTGAAGGGCGTGCCTTTCATTAGGTCTTGTCAGTAAACCACATTTTATTTGCGTGGCTCATTTTGGTTGGTAACACGTAGGTTAATATTCAATGCTAAAATCTTGAAAGAATCTTTGAATGCAAAATCTAAATGCAATATCTGTACCAGCGGAGTTAATATCTGTACCATCGGAAGTAATATCTTTACAATCGGAGGTAATTAATGACTCGTACATAAAGCATTATAATGTACTATCCAAAATTTGAAAACGCAAAGACAAAAAGGCGGCGGCAAACTTTGATGATAAAGTGTGACGGGATAATTTCGGCGAATTCGCATCCACCTTGACGCAAGGCACATGGCCCATGGGACGTGTACGCACATAAGCGCACGTTCATCGAAGATTTTTTTTCTTTTTCCACGCAACACGTGTCCTCTCTGTGCACGGTCGCTACAGACCACAAGGTTGGGGACGTGGCGTCTCGAATAAAAAGTGTAATGGCATACGACGATCAGCTTTTAAGCCAACAACCTTGGAGATATTTCGGTAAAGATGTTTTCCTTGGAAAAAAAAATGGTTTGGACCTGTACAAAACGGTACGCCCTCAGTAAACAACACCACTTTTTCGCTAATAGAAGGCCACCGTTAGGGTGAACTTCCATTAGAGGAAAAGTGGGGTTGTTTATTGGACGCCATACGATTTTGTACAAATGCATACCATTTTTTTTTTGGTCAGACGAAACATGACAAAACATGTTTACTGGATGGCTCCTATAGTATAGGCGTAAGTATCGATCGTTGGATGTTTCACTTTTTGAGATTCGCGAAGAAATCACGCAAATCGTCCCAGTGTGAAGAGACTCTCCTCGGCGAGGAGGGTTTCTTCACACGGGTCGCGTACCATTGGTAGACGTGAAAAGTAAAAAAAATATACACCACGAATAGGCGATGAGAAACGAACACATCGTACACGCCATGTGCCTTTCGCCACGGTGTATGCGGGTCGACCAAAATATCCTTGCACGCTCTTTCCGACATCGAGTGACCTTCAAAGTTTGCGGCACCATTTTGCTATTCCGTTTCAAATTGATTTCCAATTTCAAAATTAAAATTTGATCGCAAAACTTTCGTACCAATCATTAATTACCTCCGTCCGTACAAATATTACTTACAGATTTTAAGTTTGAAGAATATTTTTAGATTTTAAGAATGTGAAAACTAACCTACGTGGCGCCAATCATAATTGAGAAATGATGTTTACTTGCACAACATAATAGAACGCCGTGCCGGTAAACACTACAAACAGTCTTCTCCGCATGTTTACTGGGAAACCTTAATGGAGTAGAGGCCTTAGGCTTGTTCTCCATTAGGCGGTCTCAGTAACCATGCGGATACGTCTGTTTCTAGTGTTTACTAGCACAGCCTTTCATTATGTAGTGCCAATAGACATCGTTTCTCAATTATGATTCGCGCCACGTAAGTTAATTTTCAGATTATTAAAATCTAGAAATATTCTTTGCAATTCTGTGTCCCCATTTCGACTACAAAATTCAAGAAGCCTCTAGGTAGTTTATCACTAACCCACTTTTAACTAGAACAACTACTACCCAATCAGGCAAATAGACAATCTGACTGCACCCCTATGCAGTCTGGACTCCCCTGAGTGCACAACAAAAAAAATCACTGAAAACGCCCAACTAGGCGATTAATTATCAAGTGGCAAAGATGCCAATATTTATACAAGCTTGTTGGGAGAGAGGCGGCTACCTCCTCAATCCTCTAAGTCCTAAACCCCTCTCACAACCCCTATCTACTGATGTACGAACGAATTAGAAGACTGTACTGTATTGAAAGGTACTAGGGCCGATGTACTTTCTGTACGGTCTGTGTACGACAAACCTATGGAGTGGACGTCTGTCTCCTACACACTTGTCCTCGCGCTCCCCGGGTTTCTCGCTTCTCAATGATATCTTGACACGTGTCGACAGGTCATGTCACGTCCGATAACCGCCAAGGCGGTCATTCAGGGATCTCGACGATGATTGTAGAAATTAAAGGTTATTTAAGTATTTTCTAGGTTTTGCAAAATGCAGAAAAGAAGCCGAGGCAGTCTGCCTCTAACTTCTCTCTTCAGCTCCCACACTTGTCGTAGTCACTGAAGGTTGAAGAGGGAGCTAGAGCCATGGCTGCCTATGCTGATTAGAGATAGAGTTACGGGTTGTAGATTTTGGTAGATTTACCAAAATAGAAATTGACGGACCCTGGATTTGAAACTGGTACCTGCCTTCCGTCAACATAGCCGGTAGCCTTAGCCAGTTAGTCTGGCATCATGGTTGGACATATGGGGTTTCGTAATTATTTAGATGTTAACACGTAGCCTATTTTCATTCAATGGAATATTTAGACATAGATACAGTTGTAATGTACGGCCACGGAACTTCCAAAATGGATACCGCGCATTTTGTTTCGAAGGCAAAACAAATAGTGCGCAAGTATTTATGACGGCCACGATTGTAATCCGACTTCATCGGACGGCCACGAAGCATGCCGAGATCGCGAAATGAGTTTTCGGCGGTTTATGGTCAACATCACATCAATTGCCACGTGGCACAATCACATTGGATTTCGGCATCTTTGGCGATTCCGGGAACGAATCCAAAAATGACATGTGTTGACTTGTTGGCCATGTTGTAAAATGGCCGTACACAAAGTACATCGGCACATGTACCTTTATGTACGATACACTCTTATGATTGGTGCCGTACTTCAGTAGATAGAGTTTTAGAGAGAGATAGGACTTAGAAACTTTTGATAGATTAGACCATCGCTCCCAGAGAGCTCTTGTACAAAAGGTCAACTTTGACTCTTCATAACTTACTGCTCAGGGGAGCAAATTCAGAGATTTTTTTTGCTATAGACTCAAGGGAGTCTTGACTTTAGAGAGGTGAAGGTGGTCAGAGTTTTTGTCTGCCAGAGTGGCAGTTATTCTTGCTGAAACACAAAGGGGTCAAAGTTATCCTATAGGCTTTGTGTGAGGTGCCTACTTTGAGGTCCTATGAAGGTCTCAAAGTTTCAGGTTATGGGCCCACCATCTAGGGTGCCTGTATTCAATGGAGTTGGCTCATATACTGGGAAAGTATGATGACAGAAGCTCTATGTGAGAAACGGTTTTGGGGAATAGTGAGTGGATGGGTGAGGCGTCCATCCAGTCTTGGGATACCTCCAGGGTTTACAGGAGGCAGATTCACTAGAGATGCAGATTCATCTTCAACAGAGGAGACAAAGGAAGGAGAGGTGGTGGACAAAGGAAAGGAGAAGGAGACAATCACACCAATAGCAACCGGTTCGGCATTCATGTCACCTATTCCGAGGAACGAGGAGAATGATATCGATACGTGGGACTTCAACAATATGGCGGCTAAGCACTTCATCCTCCGCCATCTTACTCAAGGGCTTGCATCTCCCCTTTTGCAGGTAGAGAGAGCATCCGATCTTTGGATGGCTCTCATAGAGATGTAACGAAGTGGTACAATTCAGCTACAACAATTGGCTGATCAGAAAATTAAGGAGTATGTATACAAAGGGGGGAAGATGTTGGATTTTTGCAATGAGCTTGCTACACTTTTCATGGAACTAGAAAGTGCTGGAAAGGTATTTAGTGAAAAGGAAAAGGTTAACTATTTACTGATGAAGTTACCTGAGGAGTTCGAGAACATAGTAAACCGTGTGCAGGACTTGGCGGACTCAAGGTGGATTTGGAATTCAGTGGTAGGGATGATTCTCGTTCGGGAGAATACAATTGAGATCCGAAGGGGAGGAAAGAGTGGGCAAGCCTTGGCAGCCGGGACTGATTGGAGAAACAATGATTCCAGAAAACAGGTTGGAAATTATCGAGGGGAGGTGCAGAAAAATCAGACCGAGGAGTTCGGACCAAGGACTCCCAAAAGATTGTGCCATTTTTGTAAGAAACTCGGGCACTATATGGCTGAATGCACTAAGTTAACCGAGCTGTGGTTAAAGGAGGGGCAGACTGGTGGACCCCCGAGAGGAAAGAAAAAGGCCTTTGTTACACAGGTACATGAGGCGGAATCCGAGGACGAGGACGATGAACTCCTATTGGATGAGGAGTTGGAAGCGAAAAGTGAGGTCGAAATTCCACGAAAGCAGAAATGTGCTTTCGGTGGATTAAAAGGTGAAGCAGGCTGGATTGTAGATTCAAGTGCATCCATGCACATGTGTAAAGATAAACACCTGTTCACTAAGATAAGAAAGATTCCCACCGTAGAGATAGAGTACGGGGATGGGAGGATAGTCACTACTACTCTTGTAGGATCGGTACATCTAAAAGTGTTAGTAGAAGGAAAGACATCTATAGTTACATTCTCCGATGTGTTGTTTATTCCGGAGCTGAACAAAAACCTCATCTCTACGTCTGTATTAGATGATGAGGGTTTTGATACTAGCACTAGGAAAGGAGTCTTTACTGCTAGTTTTGAGAAGGAAGTTTATTTCACTGCTGAAAAAGGTAGCCAAGGGATGTTTAGGCTGATTTTAAGCAATGAAAAGAAGAAACTTTACTATGCTGGTATTCATTATATAATGTTGTGGCATAAGAGGCTTGGGCATGTGAATCTAGATAAATTAAGAGAGATGAAAGAGATGGGAGTAGTGGAAGGGATTCAGTTCGGTGAGAGTGAGAATCTAAGTGATTGTAGTGGATATGCTCAAGGTAAAGCACACACGTTACCCTTCCCAAAAAGTGCCACCTATAAGGGAGAAAATATTCTAGATTTAGTACACTCAGATATATGGGGGCCGGCCAGAATGCCATCACCCGGGGGGAAGAGATTTATGATGACTATCACAGATGATTAGTCTCGGTATTCCAGGGTGTATTTTTTGAAAAATAAGTCAGAGGCTCAGGAATAATTTAAACAATATAAAGCATGGAGTGAAAAACTCCATGAAACCTCAATCAAGAGAGCAAGGAGTGACAATGGTGGAGAGTATACCTCTAACCAGTTTGAGGATTTTTTGAGAGAAGATGGAGTGCAACACCAAAAGACAGTTCCTGAAAATCCTTAGCAGAATGGTGTAGCCGAAAGCTTAAATAGAACACTGAGTGATAGTGCTAGGAGTATGTTGTCAGATAAGAAGATAGGAAAGAAGTTTTGGGCCAAAGCAATGAACTGTGCAAATTATCTCAAAAATAGAGTTCTTACTTCAGCAGTAAAAGGCGAAACACCCTATGAGAGATGGACAGGCCGAAAACCAGATGTTTCACACTTAAAGGTTTTTGGTAGTCAAGTTTTCAGTTTAGACACAGATCGGTCAAACTGGAAGTTAGACAAAAAAGGAAAACCAGGATATCTACTAAGATATGATGAAGATGTAAAAGGATATAGAGACTACGATCTCAAAAGAGAGGATATTATCCTAGTGAAGCATCTAGTGGTTATGGATGAAGGAAAATCTATAGATCCCTTTAAGCATACAAAGACAGTCAAAATCAGATTTGAGTCGGAAAATTCTGATGACTTTGAGCTTCCTAACTATCCAGGATTTCAAGAAGATGATGATCTTGCAGGTACGAATCAGATCGAGAAGGACCGAAATGTGGAACCCCTAGTAGTAACTCCAACCGAAGCGGAAGACATGGTGGAAATCGACTCGGAATCAAGGGATAGGGGAGAAGTAGAAACTGTTCGGAAGAATCGAAGAGAACCATCTATTCCGGCAACCGAGTTTGAGGGAGGAAGAAGAAGCAGCAAAAGACTGGAAGAGAGACAAGTTAACAATAAGGTAACCAAACTTTCTCACCCCGATGAACCTCAAACTTATAATGAGGCAATGACTTGTCCTAAAAGAAATCGGTGGAAGACAGCCATTAACGATGAGATGGCATCAATTATGGCTGCCCATACATGGGAATTGGTGGATTGTCCTCGTGACAAGAAGCCAATTGGGTGTAAGTGGGTATTTAAGCTGAAACTCAACCCGGATAACACCATTGAGCGCTACAAGGCTCGGTTAGTGGCAAAGGGATTTACACAGAAAGAAGGAATTGACTACGAGGAGACTTTTGCCCCTGTCGTCAGGTTTCCTTCGATTCGGATAATTCTCAGTATGGCGGCAGCAGAAGACATGGAAGTGCATCAGATGGACATCAAGACGACCTTCCTACACGGAGTGTTGGAAGAGGAAATTTTTATGCGACAGCCCGAAGGATTTGTGGAGCAAGGGGAGGAAAACAAGGTATGCCGATTGATCAAATCTTTGTATGGGCTGAAACAGGCGCCCCGACAATGGAGCAAGAAGCTCGATGAGTTTCTTACAGGTTTGGGATATATTCGAATCAGCTCAGCTCACTCAATTTATTTGTTTGAAGATGAGGGAAGGAATTATTTTTATTGCAATTTATGTAGATGATTTGCTTGTTTTAAGTAAATCTATGGTTAAAATAAATAAGTTGAAAAATGATTTAAAAGGAAGATTTGAGATGAAGGATATGGGAGAAGCAAGGTATATTTTGGGAATTCAGGTATAAAGAGACAGAGATAGGAAGATAATAAAATTAACTCAAAAAGAGGCCATTGGAAACATGTTAGAAAAATTCCAAATGGACAAGGCTAATAGTTGTACCACACCTATGGAATTAAAGAAGGGAAGTGAGGGGAGTGAGGAAGGAGTTATAATCTTAGATGATGAGGTAGGCCCGGAAGAGAAAATATTTATGCAGACCATCCCTTATAGACAAGTAGTGGGCAGCCTAATATATTTTATGAATTGTACCCGTCCGGACATAGCCGCAGCTGTAGGAGTACTAAGTAGGATCTGAATGCTCCCACTAAGAAAGATTGGGAGGCAGCTAAAAGAGTCCTTAGATATCTCATAAGGACTAAGAATCTATGGTTGCATTTGGGTGGTAACATTACTGACATCACCACTTGGAGTGATGCCAGCTATGGGGATGCTCCTATGAGGAGATGCACATCTGGATATGTATTGTATGTGGGTGATGGGGCTTGCTGCTGGAGCAGCAAGCAACAAAAGGTCATTGCTCAGTCCACCATGGAGGCTGAGTACATGGCTACTTGCTCTGCTGTAAAAGAATTAATGTGGGTCAAGTCTTTGCTTGGTGAGCTTGGTCATCTTAAGAGTGGTGTCCAAAAAGTGTTTTGTGATAATCAGGCTGCCATTACTATTTCTGCCAATCCTAAACATCACTTTAAAGCCAAACACATGGACATTAGGCTTAGCTTTGTTAGGGAGAAAGTAGAAAACAAAATAATCAGTTTGGAGTATAAACCAGATAGTGAAATGGTAGCTGATATGATGACCAAACCTGTTCCTTCCCCTAAACTAATTTTCTGCCGGGAGAAGTGTGGTCTTAAATTAAAGAGTGACTAGAAAATAAAGGGAGTGTAGAAATAAAAGGTTATTTTAGTATTTTCTAGGTTTTGCAAAATGCAGAAAAGAAGCCGAGGCAGTCTGCCTCTAACTTCTCTTTTCAGCTCCCACACTTGTCGTAGTCACTGAAGGTTGAAGAGGGAGCTAGAGCCATGGCTGCCTATGCTGATTAGAGATAGAGTTACGGGTTGTAGATTTTGGTAGATTTACCAAAATAGAAATTGACGGACCCTGGATTTGAACCTAGTACCTGCCGTCCGTCAACCTAGCCGGTAGCCTTAGCCAGTTAGTCTGGCATCATGGTTGGACATATAGGGTTTTGTAATTATTTAGATGTTAACACGTAGCCTATTTTCATTCAACGGAATATTTAGACATAGATACAGTTGTAATGTACGGCCACTGAACTTCCAAAACGGATACCGCGCAATTTGTTTCGAACGCAAAACAAATAGTGCGCAAGTATTTATGACGGCCACGATTGTAATCCGACTTCATCGGACGGCCACGAATCATGCCGAGATCGCGGAATGAGTTTTTGGCGGTTTATGGTCAATGCCACATCAATTGCCACGTGGCACAATCACATTGGATTTCGGCATCTTTGGCGATTCCGGGAACGAATCAAAAAATGACATGTGTTGACTTGTTGGCCATGTTGTACAATGGCCGTACACAAAGTACATCGGCACATGTACCTTTATGTACGATACACTCTTATGATTGGTGCCGTACTTTAGTAGATAGAGTTTTAGAGAGAGATAGGACTTAGAAACTTTTGATAGATTAGACCATCGCTCCCAGAGAGCTCTTGTACAAAAGGTCAACTTTGACTCTTGATAACTTACTGCTTAGGGGAGCAAATTCAGAGATTCTTTTTGCTATAGACCCAGGGGAGTCTTGGCTTTACAAGGGTGAAGGTGGTCTGAGTTTTTGTCTGCCAGGGTGGCAATATATTCTTGCTGAAACACAAAGGGGTCAAGGTTATCCTAGAGGCTTCGTGTGAGCTGCCTACTTTGAGGTCCTATGGAGGTCTCCAAGTTTGAATGATAAGGGCCGTCGGATCCAAACCGGCTTTTAATGTTAGCCGTTCAAAATAACAAATGTCCGGTATATTTGTTTCGTGCGTACTAAAAGACTCAATTAGTTTCTATGTCCTCAATTTGTTATTCCGTTAATTGAATTAATGATCTAGCTAAGGTTTAAATAGCTATCAAACCCTATGTATCCTAACGGACTACTACGACAAACCGGTAAGAGCTGACGGCTACGCCTCGCTCTGCCGGTCGGAGGTACGAGTCTTGCCGGACTCAACCTTTTTGTTGAGAGTGACTTAGATCACTCTTTAGTCCTGCCTAAAGAGCTGAGGGAGCCATGGATACACGGCCCTCTCACTCTTTCAGTGACTACAACAAGTATAGGGGCTAGAGAGAGAAGATGAAGGCAGACTGCCTTCGCTTTTTCTTATAGCTATTCTAATCAATTAAGACCTAGAAAATATTTCCCCTAAATCGAGTGATTTCAACAATCTTCAAGCTGAAAATCTGTGCATAATATTTGTACGGGCGGAGGTGGTTAATGATTCGTACGAAAGTTTTGCGACCAGATTTTAACTTTGAAATTGAAAATCAAAATTTCGAAACGGAATGTCAAAAAGGCACCGCAAACTTTTAAGGTCAGGGGATGTCAGAAAGAGCGTGCCAAGATATTTTGGTCGACCTTCATTACACTGTGGCGGAAGGCACATGACGTGTACGACGTGTTCAATTCTCATTGCATGTTTGTGGTGGATTTTTATTTTTTTCATGTGTACGAATGGTACATGACCAGTGTGAAGAAACTCTTCTCGCCGAGGAGAGTCTCTTCAAACTGGACGATGTGTGTGATTGCTTCACGAATCTAAAAAAAGTCCAACGGTCGATACTTACGCCTATAATATTGGAGCCATCCAATAGACATGTTTCGTCAAGTTTTGTCTGAAAAAAAAAATGGTACACATCCGTACCAAATAGTACTGCATCCGGTAAACAACCAAACTTTCCCTCTAATAGAAGCTCACCCTTAGGGTGAAATTCCATTAGGCGGTCCCAGTAAATGTAGGGCCAAGTCTACTGGCAACGTTTACTGGAAGTCTGTAACAGGGTTACAAGGTTGGGAACTTAGTGGCTAGAAACTCGGCTGCTATAGTTGCGGTTGCAGAGCAGCGCAGCTGCGATTCCAGATCAGCGCAACATAGCAGCATAGCAACTTAGTAGAATAACGTAGCGCAGCATAGCAACGCAGCGTAGCAGTATAGCAACGCCGCAGAATGTAGATTTTACCGTATAGTTCTGGAAGGATATTGTGGATAGATCTCGGTTGACCGCGAAGGTCCACGTGTACATTTGTACAGTATTGGGTTGACTAGCAGTTAGTGAGTTTAAATAGTGAGATAGACGTAGTACGAGAGGGACTCTTTGAGTAGACCTTCGCAGCGAGCGCTAAATATTGTAATCCTCTCTTGAGTAATAAAGCGCAACCTTGTCTGTTACTGAAATTTTGTGGTCTTCATTGACCCACAGAATGAGCAGCCTATGTAAAGCCTCTAGGATAATATTTGCCCCTTCTACTTTCCCGCTGAATAAGCGCCGCTCAGGCACACAAATATTCTGACCACTCTCACCCCTGTGAGGACAAGACTCCCCTGAGTCAAACGCAAAAAGAATCACTGAATTTGCTCACCTGAGCAGTAAGTTATGGCTGGTCAAAGATGACCTTTATAGTTACAAGCTCTCTTAGAGAGAGAGGTACCTAAATTTTACTAAGTCTTGGTCTGCCTACTCACGACTACCTACTACTAAACCCTAGTCCAATAGGAACACTATATAGTACAAGAAGGTACAATGGACGATGTACTTATTGTACGACTATTGTACGACAAGGTCTACAAGGTGACACCTGTCAAATCGGAAGCCATGGTTCCTCCTCTCATCTTCTCCGGTATCAAATAATGTGGCGCCACGTGGCACCGCGTGACGATATCTCCGTATGCCGCCAAAAGCTCACTTCGCGTGGCGGCTATAATGCCGGCCGTCCGATCAAAACATATTTTACACGGTTCAGATTCGCCTACATGCAGAAATTGCTCCTTTTGGTTAGTCTGCTATGAATTAGCTGTTGCGTTAATGTTTATATATTTATGAAACCCGTCACGTGTATCGTTTCGTAACTCCTTAATGGTTAAGGCGTTAGGCTATAGACAGTCTAGAGGTCGTAGGCTCAAATCTAGGCTTAGGTATCATTTTAGCAAAATACCCTTACTTCAAAAACTGCCACTTTCTAAATATTGCGTTAGTCATGGCGCGCCTTTTATCCTCACTCTCTTTCTTTGAAGCAAAAGTAAAATAGGGAAGTGAACTATTAATTACCTCTTTTCAAGAGTTACTGCTGTGTGCGCCTGCTGTTGCTACGGGAATATCCCTGGAGCTTTCCGCTGTGCATCGTGTGGATTGTGGTGCTTACTAATATTGTGCCTTTTACACTGGTATCGGAGCTTATCCCCGTGACTCGACAGCATGGATGAACACGGCGTGTCCACTACGGAAATGTTAGCGCAAGTTCTCAAGGAGTTAGAAAACGTTAGATTACAGAACGCGCAACTGAACAACACCGTCGCAACTTTGGAATCTCGTCTTGGTGAGCGACCTCATGGAGGCATGGAGAGGGATTACAGGAGACCGAAATTACGACCTCCCGACGAGTTCGACCCTGCAAGACATAAGAAATTAGACACGTGGTTATTCTCTGTTGCAACTTATCTCGAGAACTTTCCTACCCTGTCGGACCGTGAGAAGATTCACTACGCGGGTGGTCTTCTTAAGGGGGCATTGGGTGCATGGTGGAGGTAATTGGTGGAGAATGATGAGATACCGACCGTTTGGGCTCTCTTCGTTCAACTACTCCGTGACGCCTGGCAGCTTGTTAATACGGTTAAGGCTGCAAGAGATAGGATCGCAATGTTGAAGCAACGCACTTCGGTGTTGGAATTTACGCAACGGTTTTTGGAGTGCAAGGTTGAAATACCTACGTTGACGGAGGATGAAGCTGTGGATCGCTACGTGAATGGACTCAAATCCTCCATTTGTAGGGATGTGGAACAATGGCTCGCTCGGGAAAGCACAACTCCTAGTCTCTCCGCGATCATTCAGTTTGCTGAGCGGACCGATTTCGTCGACTTCACCTTCCGATGACCTTATCATTATGGGTCGAGTAGTGGTGGAGGGGGGCGTCGAGATGATGGTCCAACTCTCATGGAGCTCGCAGCAATTGATGAGGATAAGGAGGTGGTCAACGTACTGCGGAAAAAGAAGAAAACTATCACGACCAAGGCCAACAACTTGTCCCCCGAGGAGCTCCAACGGAGAAGGCAAAATGGCTTATGCTTCCAGTGCGGTTCCCCGGACCATATGGCACGGGAATGTCCAAAAAGGAAAAATCTCGGAAATGGGAAACTTAACGTCATGAGGTTAGCCGGTGAAGGAGGAGACCCTTTGAAATTTTGGGGTCAAATCAGAGTGCGCGCAACTGGCTTCATGGTGGACTCCGGAGCATCGGGAAACTTCAGCAACGAGGCGATGGTGAAAAAGTTGAAGCTTCCTCTCGTGGTACTGAAGGATCAGCAATCGGTACAATTGGCAGACGGAAAATCCTTATCCATTACCCATCGTACTCCGCAGTTACGCGTCGGAATGGGGAGATTCCGATGGTACGACACTCTTCATGTATTACCTCTTCGAGACCATGAGGTAATTTTGGGGAAACCGTGGCTGCAAAAATGGAATCCAACTATCGATTGGAGAAGTGGGGCCATGAGAGTGAAAAAAGGCGAAGAAGAGTTTTAGGTAAAAGCGGGAGCGGCTGGTAAAGGATCGGAAGAGGGACGCCTACTTTCAGCTTAACAGCTTAAGAGGGCACTCAGAAAATGGAAAACTATATGTGTAGCGGTCGTCCGGCCCATGGAGGAGGCGAAGGAGGAGATTTCGAAAGAATGGCAGAAGAAGGACCCCGACTTCGACTCGAAAGAATAGGACGACACCGGAAAGACTTCCGAAGAGGCCCCGGAAGTCGTGACAAAACTTATCGAGGAGTACGTAGATGTTTTTCCCCCGAAGCTCCCCGAGGGCTTGCCTCCGAAACGCGAGGAAGACCACAAGATAAAACTTGTTCTTGGAGCGATACCCCCGGCTAATCAGATGTACAAGATGAGTTACACCGAATTAGACAAACACAAAAAGCAACTCGCGCAGTTGGTCGACGCCAAAGCCATAGAATCGAGCAAGTCACCGTATGGAGCTCCCGTTCTCTTTGTGAATAAAAAAGATAGAGGCTTTCGTATGTGTGTGGACTACCGATTGCTAAACAAGTTAATGGTCAAGAATGCGTACCCTTTACCGAGAATAGACGAATTGTTATACCGACTACGAGGTGCTAAATATTTCTCGAAGATAGATCTGCAGAGCGGTTATCACCAGATTAGAATTGCCGAAGAGGATGTGGAAAAGACGGCGTTTAGAACTCGGTATGGTCATTTTCAGTTTCGGGTAATGTCGTTCGGGTTAACTAAGCGCCGGCAACTTTTATGCATCTGATGAACTCCATCTTTCGGCAATATCTGGATGCGTTTGTAATCATCTTTGTAGACGATATCTTGGTGTATAGCCGAACGCTTGAGGATCATATGACGCACTTACGAACGGTCTTACAAATCCTTTGGGAAAATAAGTTGTACGCAAAGAGGAGTAAGTGTGACTTCTTGAAGGAGAAAATTGATTTTTTGGGCCATGTGGTGAGCCGAGACGGAATCGCAGTGGATCCGAACAAAATTAGGGCAGTGAAGGAGTGGCCGCAACCAATGAACATTACGGAATTACGCAGTTTTCTGGGATTATGGTCCTACTATCGACGTTTTGTCGAAGGTTTTGCCAAAATCGCTGCACCACTCACGGAATTTCTTAAAAATGACGTGCCCTACGAGTGGAAATCGGCGCAAGGGGCAGCTTTTAACACGCTAAAGGAGCGGTTGGTTACCGCCCCTGTGTTAGCTTATCCCGACCCGGACCTACCTTGGACGATAATTACAGACGCCAGCGATATGGCGGTTGGAGGGATCCTTATGCAGGATCAAGGAAAAGGCCTCCAACCCATTGCCTACGATAGTCGAAAACTAAAGGCAGCGGAGCTTAACTGGGCCACCCATGAAAAGGAGACAATTGCGATCATCAACGCGCTGGAAGTTTGGAAATGTTACATTCAGGGGAAGCGGATCACAATTATCACGGATCACCACGCCCTGCAGTACGTACAAACACAGCCGAAGTTGTCCAAGAAACAAGTGCAATGGATGACGTTTCTTCAGACCTTCGGGCCGGAACTTGTCATTGAGTATTAGCCGGGCAAGACAAATCCAGCGGATGTGCTGTCGAGAAGACCCGGAGTCCCTGCTCGAGTGGCGGAGCAACAATCGCAGACATCGCAGGTTGTGGACGTGAGCTCTGTGAAAAATAACACCGCAGCCTCGGCCACCGCGTAAGATTCGAAACTCAACGCAGTCACTACGACGGTGAAAGTGGACGATCAGTGGCTAAGTAGAATTAAGGCCGCATACGACGAGGACGAGTCATTAAAAGAACTGATAAAACGGAAGGTATTGGTTCGGACCGCTAATGGTATGTGGCGATATAAACCAAGTCAAACAACAAGACTTTACGTTCCGACAAATCGGGAGCTACGTCATTCGATACTGAAATTAAGTCATGATAAACCGCTCAATGGACACTTCGGCCGGGATAAAACAACTGCACGTGTCGCTGAAGCGTATTATTGGCCAAACATGACTCGAGACATTGCGGAGTATGTCCGGACGTGTGACTCCTGTAACAGAAACAAACCAGAATCAGGTCACCAGGGTCTGTTACAACCCTTTCGGATACCATCTGTTCCTTAGGAAGCGATTTCGATGGACTTTATCGTTGCTCTTCTGTTAACCAAGGAAGGTTATGACTCTATTTTCGTCGTTGTGGATTACTTGACGAAAATGGCCCATTTCTTGCCCACAACAACCACAGCCACAGCGAGAGATGTGGCAAACTTATTATTTCGGGAGATATTCCGCCATCACGGACTCCCAAAAAGGATCGTCAGCGACCGGGATCGTAAATTTGTGAGTCACTTTTGGAGAATTCCGGTCGAGCTGTGTGGAACGCAGCTTGCCATGTCCACAGCTTCCCACCCTCAAACGGATGGTCAGACTGAAAGAGTGAATTGGACTTTGGAGGAGGCGTTGCAGGCTTATGTTTCGGTGCACCAAACGGATTGGGTAAACCATGTAGTAGCGATTGAGGTGGCGTACAACAGTGCGGTGAACTTGTCCACGAATGCTACGCCATTCTCCCTCAACGGACGACAACCCACCCTTCCACAAAACTTATTGGTCGCTGACTGCCCTACGTCGGCAACTCGGGATTTTGCCAAAACGTTGCAAGGGAACCTGGAAAAGGCGGCGAAGGCAATCCAATTGGCAAAGGATCGTAAAAAGTCGCAGGCTGACTCTCACCGAAAAGAAACCGTTTTCAGCGTGGGTGATAAGGATTGCCTTAACATGGCAAACCTCTCCTTATCGGGTGCCTTCTCTAAGAAATTAGCACCGAAATTCACGCGCCCATTCAC
The DNA here is from genome assembly GCA_037447655.1 of Zygnema cylindricum. Taxonomy (NCBI): domain Eukaryota; kingdom Viridiplantae; phylum Streptophyta; class Zygnematophyceae; order Zygnematales; family Zygnemataceae; genus Zygnema; species Zygnema cylindricum. Next base: position 81,104 of record JBBHKE010002884.1, read on the forward strand.
GGTTCTGTCACGTGTGGGAGAGGTGGCTTATAAGTTGGATATTCTGACAGAATGGCATATCCACAATGTCTTCCATGTTTCCTTGTTTAAACCATTTAGAGACCGTGATTCGATATTTCCTAATCGACGGCAGAATAATCCTTTACCCCTTGTTCACGGTACCTTCGACGAGTATGTGGTGGAGGAGATACTTCAGTCGCGCCGCTCTCGGAATTCCAACGCCAGCCAGTATCTGGTGCGTTGGAAGGGCTACGGCGCTGAGGACGAATCTTAGGTGAACGAGGAGGATCTGCATTCTCCTGAATTGCTGCGCCGGTTTTCGAAGAGTGAGGACACTCAACTTCACCGGAGGGGCAATCGCAGCGGCCGCGGTAAAAGGAGGAATCACAGTGACGCAACCATCGCAATTATACTAAGGACGCGGCGAGGAAACGCAGCGACGATGTTACCTCACTTCGGCGATACAGCGGCGCAACCACCGCAGCGCAATATGGATACGGTACCATCAGAGGAACGTAGGGCCACGTTGACAGGAAAGCGCAACGACGCAATTGTGTTTCACCACATTGGTTACAACGAACCCTTGGTTTCGCCGCAGCAGCGCAGTTTTATAAATGTTGGACGCTGCGATACCCTCGCACACTGCGACGCTTCACAGAGTCCAAACATGAAGCCCTCAACCATCTGTAACAAAGCCGCCCTCCGCCCTCGCGCCCAGCCTAGTCCGGGCAGTTTTAGAGCGCTTCACTCTGCTCAGCCAGCTTACCCTCCCTTCTCGCACTACCAAAATTATCCGACGCCACAACATCCATGGCATCGTCGTCTTCTCCACAGCCAAAAAGAAAGAGACTGGTACGGGTAGGGCGAGGAGATGTACCCCGCCCAGATAGATTGTTAGAGGAGGCAGAGGCCATGGTAGAGGCAAAAAGGAGAAGGGAGGTGGTGGCAGTCCTTGAACCAGAAGAGATAGCTAGTAGCGAGGCAGAGCCAGCGGAGACCAGCGGAGGAGAGGGGTCAGAAAATTCACAAGACCCCGAGTACAACCCACTCCAGGAAGGGGATCAGGAGGATGAGGAAGACCATGCGATGTCGGATGCGGAGGAGCCGGAACGGGAACCGACACCCGTGCAACTTGAGGAGCGTGCCTCTGATCTAGAGGTGATGTGGGACCCTAACAAGGAGAGTACCGCGGACGAGCAGTCCACGGAAAGCTCGGAGAAGAAGGCGGAAGGACAATACCCTAATGGAGACGAGGTATTCCTCCTCGGAAGGGAAAGAGGGGACACAGACGGGGAAAGTGAACAAGAAGAAGAAATCCCCGATTATCTCTTTCCATCTCCTGTGGACACTCGGCAACCGGACCCCACCTTCAGCTTTGCCAAGCGCCTATATTGGGACCCTTCGGAGTGGCCTGCAACGTGGCGCACAAGAAAACCTGGGGACCCTTTCTATATCCTGTTGTTCTACAACCACCGGTGCAGGTGGAGGAGCAGCAGTAGTAGTAGAAGTAGACATGATACACTCTCAGAAGCTATCAAGAATCCTACCAACCAGCTGTTCTTAAGTGCTCACCAATTCTTATACAAACATCCAAACCTCACAAAACTCTATCAGAATACAGAGTAGCATAAACACTAACAACTCCCAAAGTTTCAGCACAATTGACCCGACAACACTCAAGATATAATACTCAGAAGTTTCCCAAAAACTGTCTGCAGTTTTACTACTTGGAAGTCTGGATACATAAAAATGCTCGAAGTCCTAAGTCTTATACTTTCGGTGTTCTACCGCCGATAAGAGTGTACCTGAGAGGTACGTCCAAAATCAACCCACCTACTGAGATCTACGTGTCCTTGATCGTGCCAACCCAATCTATCATCGTACAGTCAATATTACTCAGAATCTAGATTAAGTGTTTGTACAAATACTTGTCGGCTAAGTCACTTGTGATACTCTTATGAATCTCGTCCGTTGACTAGATTCATATCAATCGCAGCTGCGTTGTCCCGTACCGGATCACATTTACATCACCCGCGGCTGCTGTGTCCTGCACCGAATCATATCCAAGATAGTAGCAGCTGCGTTGTCCGTACGGATCTTATCCAAAGTAACCGCAGCTGCATTTGTCCTGTCTGTGTCGTTGCTTCGCTGCTGCGCTGCTGCGCTGCTGCGCAGCTCTGCTGTATAGCAGCTGCGCTGCTCTTCCGTATAGCAGCTGCGCTGCTGTCTGTATAGTTGCTGTGCTGCTCTGAGACTGAAAGGTTTCCAAAAAGACAACACTCCCCTAAAGCTTTAGAATCAGTATACCAGCGCAGCTGCGGTGATAAACTAGCACAGTATGGCAGAATAGCAGTATAACAATTAGCTATTCACTTAATCCCATTGCTTCCCTACAATACTTCAGCTTAGGAGCAAGAAGAGCTTTAGTGAGCATATCAGCAATCATTTTTGCATCTGGTAAGTAACATAATTTAATCACTCTAGAGAACACTTTTTCTCTTACAAAGTGTAATCGTACATCCATGTGCTTGTTTTTGAAGTGATGACTCGGGTTAGAAGCAATGGCAATGGCAGCCTGGTTATCACACCAGATCACCTGCGGACCAACTTGCATGTATCCTAGTTCTTGTAACATGGATTTTACCCATAAGAGTTCTTTGAGGGCCGAGCTTGCTGCCATATATTCCGACTCCATTGTCGACTGTGCTGTTACCTTTTGAAGTTTGCTGCTCCAGCAGCAAGTACCGTTCCCAACTTGTAGAACGAATCCCGTGGTAGATTTCCGGCTTGGCATGTCGCCATAGCTTGCATCACTCCATGTTTGCAGCTTGACTTCTCCTCCGCCTAGAGTGAGTTTGAGATCTTTAGTTCCTGCCAAATATCTTAAGACTCTCTTTGCTGCATCCAGATCAGATTTTCTCGGATTTTCTAGACTCCTACTCAGTACTCCGACTGCTGCAGCAATGTCAGGACGGGTACAGTTCATGAAGTATATTAAGCTTCCCACTATCTGTCTATAAGGTATTATTGCCATAGGATCATTCTCCCCTGATTCAAAATACTCGCTAACAATAACACCTGGTTCTGTCTCTTCTCCCTCTAACTTCTGCCGAAACTCCATTGGAGTTAAACACCCTTTTGCCCCCCGCATTCCGTACTCATCTAACATGTTTCCAATAGCCTCTTTTTGAGTCAATTTTATTATTTTCTTATTTCTGTCCCTCTCTACCTGGATACCCAAAATATATTTTGCCTCACCGAGGTCTTTCATCTCGAACCGTGAGTTTATAGCAGTTTTGATTTTGTTAATTTCAGCCATTGATTTGCTAATTAATAGCAAATCATCTACATATACCGCTATATACACTATCCCATTTTCACCCTTTAGAACGTAGACAGAGTGATCAGAACTTATCCTTTGAAAACCTAGACTAGTCAAGAATTCATCAAGCTTTATATTCCACTGTCTGGGGGCCTGTTTTAGGCCGTACAAAGATTTTAGCAACTTGCATACTAAGTGCTCTTTTCCTGGTTCCACATACTTTTCAGGCTGCTGCATGTAAATGGTCTCTTCTAGTTCTCCATGCAAAAAGGCCGTTTTTACATCCATCTGATGAATTTCCAGATCTTCTATAGCAGCTAGGGACAGCAAAATCCTAAGTGTTGGAAATCTTACAACCGGAGAAAATGTTTCTTCAAAATCGATTCATTCCTTTTGATTGTACCCCTTTGTCACAAGTCTGGCCTTATAGCGTTCAATGGTGTTATCGGGATTTAACTTCACCTTGAATACCCATTTGCTGCCGATCGCTTTTCGGTCTGGAGGAAGGTCCACGAGCTCCCATGTTTGAGCCTCGATGATCGAATTCATTTTGTCGTTTGCTGCCTCAATCCAGTGATTCCGCTATGGTGATGAGAAGGCCTCTTGGATGGTCAAGGGCTCCCCTAAGACTGCTGAGTAGGCAAAGTGAGAGCTTGCTTGCAGGTGGCTGCTTGATCTTCTTCCCCCCGGAAATTCTGAGGCTGAGATCGTCGGATCCCGCGCATTGCGCTGATTGCGCTGATTGCGCTGGTTACGATCCGTGTGTTCGTGATTGCGCTTGTTGCGATCCGTGTCTTGCTGATTGCGCTGGTTGCGATCCGTGTGTTCGTGATTGCGCTGGTTGCGTTCCGTGTGTATTGACTGCTCTTGGTCCGTCTGGACCCGAAGTTGGTGAGGGAGTTGGAGAGAGTCTGACGCCGAAGTCATTACCGGAGTTTGTGGAATCTGCGGGACAATTTCCTGCATGCAATCTAAGATGACATACTCCTGTACTTTTTTGTTGCTTTTTCTGCTCTGTAATTTGAAATAAATCTATGGAGTGTAGTTCATCCTTAACAATGATGTTTCTAGCTACAACTATTTTCCGTCTTTCAAACACAAAGACTCTATAACCTTTCGAGTGATCATCATATCCTAACAGAATACCCGGTAATCCCTTCGGTTCCATTTTCCATCTATCTGTAGACGTATCCAATATAAAGCATTGACTACCAAAGACCTTAAAATGGCTAACATCTGGTTTGCTACCTGTCCAGATTTCGTAAGGAGTTGTTTCTACCGATCTTGATCCTATCCTATTTTTAATATAAACTGCACAATTTAGAGCCTCAGCCCAGAATTTCGGATCCACATTTTTATCTGCGAGCATAGATCTAGTGCTTTCCGTGAGAGTTCTATTCAGTCTTTCCGACACCCCATTTTGTTCCGGTGAATATGGAACAGTCAATAGATGACTAATGCCTTCCTCGAGTAAAAATGTTTCAAACTCTTTTGATGTATATTCACCACCATTGTCGGATCTGAGCTGCAAAATAGATGAATTATGAAGTTTTTCAGCCCATGCTTTATAATGTTTGAAGTGACCAAACACTTCACTCTTCTCCTTCATGAAGTAAACCTTTGTAAACCTTGAGAAATCATCCGTGAAGATGACCATATATTTCATCCCTTCGGCAGAAGGAACCTTCGCCGGACCGAAGACATCCGAATGAATTTGTTGTAAAAGTTCCGTCGACCGATGCTCAGACTCCTTAGGAAATGGCAATCTGTGGATTTTGCCTAAAGCGCAACCATCGCAAGTTTTGACCGGCCCATCTGTGATTGATACACCCTCTATCTTTCCAGCAACAACCATTTTCTTCAAACTATCATAATTAACATGGCCTAATCTTTTATGCCACAACTCATCTGAGAGCAAAACACCGGAGTACAAAACATCATTCTCCTTTGTATTAGCCATATCCATGCGATACATCTTGCTACTATCTCTAGTACCTGTAACCGCAACCTTGCCATTTTTGCTAACAACCTGCCGACCATTTTTCAAATTAACCTCAAAGCCTTTACTCTCCACCAACGACGTAGAAAACATTTTTTTCTTAAAGTCAGGCACAAATAAGACATTGTGAAGAGTCCTTTCAATTGCTTTTCCATCCACATCAACTAGCAAGGACACATCACCCATTGCACAAGTTTGGACACTCATTCCACAAGCATAATAAATATTTTTCTCCGGCGTTGCTTTCAGATTTTTGAAGATGGCCTTGTTCCAACACATATGCGCTGACGCTCCTGTATCCATAATCCATACAGGGTCCTTTGCGCCTTCCATTGCTGCCGCCATAGCGAATAGATCCGTGTCGTCCTCCTCAGAAAATGTCAGAGTTTCGTCTTGGAGTGATGAAGAAGTTGAAAACAGTGCATTTCCACGAGGTGTAGGCCTCGTGAAGCTTTTGTAAAACTGACTTTGTTGCCATCCCGGCCTGTATAAACCGGAATCGTTAGCTTGTTTAAGTTTAGGACAGAATTTGTATCCATGACCTCTTTCACTACAATAAAAACATGCATTGTTTGATTGTCTATTTCTCCCCAGATTAAACTGTCTGAATTGGGTAAACTGATTACTTTGCTGATTAAATTGACCTTTCTTTCCAAATTCTGAATTAAAAGCCTCTACTTGCTCAACATTGAGGATGTTAGATGTAGCTTCCTCCTCTAATAAAATATTGATCGCTAAATGTAAAGTCCAGCTAGCTTTATCTTTCTATTTGAGCATGTCAGATGCTCCTTTCATACTACGAGGGAGACCCCGAATGAGCAATGCTGCCTGTTGAACCCGAGGAAACACCCCACCGGCACAAGCATGTGCATCTACAAGAATACGAAATTTGTTAGAATATTCATCCATTGTACCGCCATCGTACTTATAGTCCCAAATTTTTCCAGCCAATAGAAGTTCTTCCTCAACATTAGCCTTTTCATAATCACTTTTAATGGATTTCCAGATATCAATTGTTTTTTTCATTTTTATCCGAGACATAGCTAAGTCCTCAGATATACAAAATTTCAAAATAGAACGAGCCTGCGTATTTTTCTTAGACCATGACGGATCAGATTCATCCAAAGAACCATCCAATATATCCAAAAGATTAATATTTTCAAAATGTGTCTCCACCATATCCGCCTAGTAAACATACTTATCCCCGGAAAAGATAGGAATTCTTGATGACAGGCCCATAACCTGTTGTTCTACAACCACCGGTGCAGGTGGAGGAGCAGCAGTAGTAGTAGAAGTAGACATGATACACTCTCAGAAGCTATCAAGAATCCTACCAACCAGCTGTTCTTAAGTGCTCACCAATTCTTATACAAGCATCCAAACCTCACAAAACTCTATCAGAATATAGAGTAGCATAAACACTGACAACTCCCAAAGTTTCAGCACAATTGACTCGACAACACTCAAGATATAATACTCAGAAGTTTCCCAAAAACTGTCTGCAGTTTTACTACTTGGAAGTCTGGATACATAAAAATGCTCTAAGTCCTAAGTCTTATACTTTCGGTGTTCTACAGCCGATAACAGTGTACCTGAGAGGTACGTCCAAAATCAACACACCTACTGAGATCTACGTGTCCTTGATCGTGCCAACCCAATCTATCATTGTACAGTCAATATTACTCAGAATCTAGATTAAGTGTTTGTACAAATACTTGTCGGCTAAGTCACTTGTGATACTCTTATGAATCTCGTCCGTTGACTAGATTCATATCAATCGCAGCTGCGTTGTCCCGTACCGGATCACATTTACATCACCCGCGGTTGCGGTGTCATGCACCGAATCATATCCAAGATAGTAGCAGCTGCATTGTCCGTACGGATCTTATCCAAAGTAATCGCAGTTGCGTTTGTCCTGTCTGTGTCGCAGCTTCGCTGCTGCGCTGCTCTGCTGCTGCGCTGCTGCGCAGCTCTGCTGTATAGCAGCTGCGCTGCTCTTCCGTATAGCAGTTGCGCTGCTGTCTGTATAGTTGCTGCGCTGCTGCGCTGCTCTGAGACTGAAAGCTTTCCAAAAAGACAACATATCCCCGCCGACGTGCCGTCACACCCCGCTTGGAATTTCATGAGGGCGAAGGACTGGGGAACAACCATAAGGGTTACGTACAATTAAACCCTCATGCCCTGCCATTTGTGGAGGTAGTTAAAGAGCACTATCGGTACAAGGTGTACGTTCCCGGGTTACTCCGCCATTACCACCCGTGGGACGTCCGTCTACATGACATTATCTCTCGGGCGGAGATTACACCCGAGGTACGGGCACTCAAGCTGGCCCGGAAGAACGCTCTGCAGCGGGCCCGAGCCGCCAAGAAACACGTGTCATTTAAATTAAGGAAGGTACCGCGGTAGGAACCGACAGAGGGGGTGGCATAAAAGGCACACCAAGTCGAGGAACCCGAAGTTTCCTAGTCTCCGGCACCAAAAAAACTTGCGCCGGCATCCATTCCGCTGCAACCCGAGGCACCAGGGGAGGCACCGAAGGAAGGGGAGGACCGGGTTTGCGAGCGAATCACTCGGAGACGCTTGGCAGCAGCGGACCACCATATTGCGCTGCTGGAGACTCGTTGTGAGCAGCTTCAACACCAACTAGACACCCTACAACAGGAATTCGAGGAGTACCGTGAGGAGACATACGACATAATCCAGAAATTACAATTTCCCTGAGGAAATAAAGTTTAGCGGGACGCTGAATCCTTAGTGGGAGGCACTGTAACAGGTTGAAACTCTGAGACCTCCATAAGTCCTCAGAGTGGACAGCTTCCAAAAAGCCTCTAGGATAACCGTGACCCATTTGTGTTTCAGCAAGAACAACTGCCACCTTGGCAGACAAATACTCTGACCAACTTTACCCTTTTGAAGGTAAGACTCCCTTGAGTCGATAGCAAAAAGAATCTCTGAATTTTCTCTCCTGAGGAGTAAGTTATGGAGGGTCAAAGTTGACCTTTTGTACAGAAGCTCTCTGGGAGAGAGGGTCCTATCTCCTAATTTTTCTAAGTCCTATCTCCCTCACAGACTCTATCTACTGATGTACGGAACCAATCAAATTTCAATTCCGTACGCAAAAGTACAGCTGCCGGTGTACTTTCTGTACGGACATTGAACGACAAGGCCTAAATGTCTACACATGTCACATCTGGATTTGGTGCCGTAATCTCCGGAGATACCACGATCCAATGGAATTTTTGCCACGTGTCATCCGATGTGGCGATGACCACAAAACGCCGCAATCCTCTTCCGCGATCTCGGCGTTAATTTTGGCTGTCCGATTAAATTCACATTTAATTGTAGCCGTAATAAATACATGTGCGGTATTTGTTTTGGTTAAGAAATAAATGCGCGGTATTCGTTTCTTTTGCGTATCGTAATCCGTACTTTTACATTACTGGATCTATGTCCCCGTAAAACTATTTCAGTTAAATGAACTATCCTACGTATAAATGTTTAATTAATTATCAAACCCTATAGTACGTAACACTATCTCTAGAGTTAACGGTTTAAAGCTAACGGCTACCGGCTGATTTCCGGCCGGCAGGTTGCAGGTTCAAATCTTGGAGGTGGCATATATATTTTAGTAAATATATCCTTAATTATAAATAAACTAATATTTATATCCCGTAAACCTCTGGATAGCCTAGGTAGCCATGGCTCTAGCTTCCTCTCCAATTTCTCAGTGACTACGACAAGTTTGAGAGTTGGAGAGAGAAGTTAGAGGTGGACTGCCTCGATTTCTTTCTATATTTCTATTCAGACCTAGAAAATACTTAAAAAAACCATTAATTTCTACAGTTACAAGGTTGGGAACTTAGTGGCTAAAAACTCGGCTGCTATAGTTGCGGTTGCAGAGCAGCGCAGCTGCGATTCCTGATCAGCGCAACTTAGCAGCATAGCAACTTAGTAGAATAACGTAGCGCAGCATAGCAACGCAGCGTAGCAGTATAGCAACTCCGCAGAATGTAGATTTTACCGTATAGTTTAGGAAGGATATTGTGGATAGATCTCGGTTGACCGCGAAGGTCCACGTGTACATTTGTACAGTATTGGGTTGACTAGCAGTTAGTGAGTTTAAATAGTGCGACACACGTAGTACGAGACAGACTCTTTGAGTGGACCTTCGCAGCGAGTGCTGAATATTGTAATCCTCTCTTGAGTAATAAAGCGCAACCTTGTTTGTTACTGCTGTGTGCGCCTGCTGTTGCTACGGGAAGATCCTTGGAGCTTTCGGCTGTGCATCGTGGTGGATTGTGGCGCTTACTAATATTGTGCCTTTTACAATATTGATATTAAATTACACTTTGTGAGAGAAAAGGTGATGGCTAGAATTCTGAAGCTTAGCTATTTACCCGATGAGGAAATGCTGGCAGATATGATGACAAAACCCTAGCCTGCACCAAAATTAAAATTATGTAGAGAGGCATGTGGTCTTAATGGCTAGTACAGTCTAAAGCTTTAGGGGAGTGTTGTTTTGGAAGCTTTAGTCCTCACAAAGCCTCCTATGTGAGGGGAGTGTCTTCTAGGTTCTTGGTTTATTTTGTGGAAGCCTGGTTCAATATGTACCAGAATTAGTGTGACAGTGAACAGCGAGAGAGTACACTGTGTATCACATTAGCGGGACACGCGTCAGCAAATTGGATGAGACACTCCGATAGACTCGGTTCTACGACTCAGATTCACCGGAAGACCGAGGTGTCACACAAAGTTTCATCTTGGATGAAACTTCTTAAAGATGGACGGCGGAGATTTGCTACTGACGGATGCTGATTAACCGGGACCACGTCTATGATTATCCGACGTGTTTTGTAGATTACGGTGTGACGTAACATATCCCTGTTTTGTACATAGGCGTGTTTTGTTTGATTAAACACTCAGTTTAGATTTATTCTGTATGACATACCTTGAAATATTCAGGTATCCTCGTTAGCACAGTTAGATATTATGGATGCATGGCTGATATGCCTTCTTACCTTAGTTAGGTTAGTGAGTGGCTATTAGCTTTCAGAAGGTTAGATCTTTTAGGTATAAGAGTAGGACTTAACCATTTCAGAAGTTAAGAACTTGTTGTATCAAATTATGCTTTAGCATTTTGATATCTTTGACTGAGAGTATTTCTCAGATCTGTTTGCAGATTTCTGTGTAAATTTGCACTTGTGTTCCTCTTTGTATTCTCTGTTTGTGGCAGATTTGTAGGTCATTTGGTTGCCTAAATTGTCTTTGGTTGTGTTCCAAAGCTGTATGTTTTTTTGATCATCTTTGAGAGCTTCTTGCTTATTTTAATTCTGTGATGACTACTCTTGCCTCATCTTCATCTTCAGTGGGTGTAGTATCCACAAAACAACACAACTTCCTCATCTCTCAAGTATTCTTCAAACTGGTTAGAGGTGTACTCTCCCCCATTATCACTTATTATTCTCTTAATGGAAGTTCTGTGTAACTTTTCACTTTAGGCTTGGTATTTTTTGTAGTACTTTAGTGTTTCAGACTTTGTTTTTGCAATTCTGTGTCCTCCATTGGACCGCAGAATACAGGAAGCCTCTAGATAGTATTTAACTAACCCACTTTAAGCCACAACCACTGCTGCCCAAGAAGAAAAACTGACAATTTGACTGCACCCCTGTGTAGCCTGGACTCCCCTGAGTTCGTAGAAAAAAGAATCACTTAAAACGGCCAACCAGGCGATAAGTTATAGGGTGGCAAAGATGCCAATTTATACAAACTCTCTGAGAGAGAGGACTATCTACCTAAATTTTCCTAGGTCCTAGTTTTTCCTAATTCCCTCTCACAGCTCCTATCTACTGCCTGTACGAACCAATCACAAAACTGTATAGTACTAGAAAGTACTACTGCCGATGTACTTTTGTTGATATTTGGGTATTTTCTAGGTCTTTATTAGATAGAAAAGAGTAGAGGCAGTCTGCCCCTGACTCCCTTCTCCAAGCCCCCACACTTGTCGTAGTCACTGAAGGCTGGAAAGGGAGCTAGAGCCATGGTTGCCTAGGCTCTCCAGAGAGACAGGAATAGATAATATAGGTATGTTTACCAAAATGGAAGTTGACGGACCCAGGAATTGATCCTGGTACCTACCGTCGGAGAATCGTCCCATAGGAGTTAGCTTTGTCCATTTAGTCTAGGACCAGTGCTAGAACATATAGGGTTTGATAGATATTTATATAGTTACAGGTAGGGAATTCCATTTAACTGGGTTACGGTCTATAGAACATAGAATCAGTTGTACTATTAGTACCGGACGAAACAAATAGTACGGACATTTGTTTCGACGGTTCGTATTTAATCTCTATATGAATCGGACGGCCGTGGTTAGCGCCGGTCTCGAGGAAAGGACAGTTTGGCGGTTTGCGGACTCCGCCACTCCGGATGACACGTGGCAACAACGTACTGGATTACGGAATTTACGGAACGGCAGAAAACAAATCCGGAAGTGACAAATGTCGCACTATGGCGACATCGTACAATGTACGTACAGAAAGTACTCCGGCACTAGTACTTTCTTGTACGGTACCGTTTTCTAACGCGGCATGACCTGGCGCCACGTGGAGAGATAAGATTTGGAGGCAGGAATTCCGGAGAATACAAGAGCGAATCCAGATAGGACATTTGTTGACTTTTGAGCCATGTCGTACGATGTCCGTACAAAAGGTACACCGGCATCTGTACCTTTATGTACTATACAGTAATGTGATTGGTTCGTACCTCATAACTAGAGGGTTTAGAGAGGGGTTTAGAACTTAGAATATTTTTGGTAGGTAGCTGCCTCTCCCAGAGAGCACCTTGTATAAATGTCAAACTTTGGCCAGCCATAACTATCAATTCAGTTGACCAAATTCAGTGATTCTTGTTGCTGCGGACTCAGGGGAGTCCAAGCTACACAGGGGTGTAGTCGGTCAGAGTCTTTGCCTGCCTGGGTGGCTGCATTTCGTAGGGAAAGTCAAAGTGGGTGAATGTGTCCAAATCTCATATTCTAACTTTGCATTCTGTGGTGGAACTGAGCACACAGAAAGTGTTAATTCACAAGGGTGAAGCTATATTGGGGTTCTGATTGTCAAGGGGTCAATCATTTGGGTTTATATCAAGTTAGAGTCGGCACTATCTAGATTAGTTTCCTTTGGACCTGCGAATTCTGTGTGGCAATGGAGCCCATAGAATTTCAGGTTATGGGCCCACCATCTAGGGTGCCTATGTTTGATGGAACAGACTTCACTTATTGGGAGTTTACGATGGAGGGATTGCTTTTCGAGAAGCACTTGTGGGGAATTGTTTCGGGACAAGTGAGGTGTCCGCCACCCGGCTTTGGTGGAGCTCACTATGGAGAATCATCTGGGGCTGCCCAGAAAACCAACCGGAGTTCAGGTGCAACGGAAGGTGAAGGGAAGATCATTACCGTGGAAGGGGAAATAGGGGAGAAGGATAAAGGGACACCTATGGTGAGGGGAGCTAAGATCTCGCATACGGTTCCACTTGTGGGGGTTATAACTGAACCAAAAACTGAAGAAAATGATAGAAAAATTTGGGAATATAAAAACACTATAGCAAAACATCTCATACTTAGATATGTGTCTAAGTCTATAGCTATCACTCTTTTAAATCTAACCAAGTCGTCGGAAATTTGGGACACACTAATTCAGATTTATAAGAGTGAGACTATACAGACGCAGCAATTAGTAAAACAGGAAATAAAGGCCTATGTTTATAAAGGCGGTAGCATGATAGAGTTTTGCAATGATATTGCTGCGTTATATGTTGAGCTAGCTAGTACGGGATATGTAGAATCTGAGGACAGGAAGATTAATACACTAATCATGAAGCTCCCAGATGAGTACGAAGACATCATTTACCGTATGCAGGGAATGGATGTCTCCTCGTGGACTTGGAGCATTACCATGGGAATAATTCTTGTGAGAGAAAGCACTTTGGAGCTTCGTAGGGGAAGTGAAAGGGTGACTGCATTTACAGCTGGTGGTGACTGGCGGAAGCGTGATGTGAGGAACGGCGGTGACGAGCGGAAGCGTGATGAAAGGAAGAAGGACAAAGGTAAACCTTATCGGAACTTCGGTGGAAAGAGAGGGAGAGGAAAAGAAAGGGGAGCTTTGAAACAAGGGGTTTGCTTCGCTTGTAGGAAACCGGGTCACTATATGGAGGAGTGTCCTCGTTTGGAAGAACTTAGAAGTTGGAGTGTGAATGAGGAGGAAGAAGGGGAAGAGGAGAAAGAGGATGAAAAAATCTTGGAGCTTCTTCACATCGGTAGAATGGAGAAGAGAGAAAAGTACACAGAAATTCCACGAAGGCAACAGTGTGCTTTTGGAGGTATAAGGGAAGTAAAGAGAGAGGAGGTACTTGAGGATGTGGAGGAGTGTAAAGTGTATGACTTAGAAATGAGAAAGTCAGAACTAGGATCAATAAGTGAAAACGGGAAAAATAAAATTAATGAGGATAATTTTATAGGTAGTTTGGAATTAGAAAACTGGTCGAAAGGGAGACTTCAACGGATTCCGAGGAAAGGGGAGAAGTGAAACTAGAAGGGGTTTTAAAGGATAAGGGAGAAGAGGAATATTTAATGAAAGGTTTAGGGGAGGAGAAATATTTATTGGGAATATATTTAGAAAGTGAGAGTGGAAAGATCTCCATGGAAGAGAGTGAGGAAAGTTCATGTTTTGGGGGTAATGGGTTTGACATCACTAAAGGGAGTGATGATATTTATGAAGGTGTGCCTGTAAAAGGGTTAGCCTCAGGATGTGTGTTGCAGATTGGAGATGGGGCTGGCTGTTTAAATTGCAAGAGGGAAATCGGATTTAGTGTGGATGGAAAAGAGATGAGGTGGATAAAATCTTTGCTCGGATTTATAATAAGTGGGATGCTAAATGAAATGTGTGATGCAATTATTATTTCATTTCATCTAATGCATTGTTTTAAATACGAGAGCATATTTGTTAAATTATATAAAAGGAAAAAGAAAAGAAAAAAGGAAAAAGGGGAGGGAGTGTTTTGTTTATTTTGTTTGTAATAGTTGAAAGGAAGTAGAATAGAAAATAATGGGAGTGTTGATATTTGGGTATTTTCTAGGTCTTTATTAGATAGAAAATAGTAGAGGCAGTCTGCCCCTGACTCCCTTCTCCAAGCCCCCACACTTGTCGTAGTCACTGAAGGCTGGAAAGGGAGCTAGAGCCATGGCTGCCTAGGCTCTCCAGAGAGACAGGAATAGATAATATAGGTATGTTTACCAAAATGGAAGTTGACGGACCCAGGAATTGATCCTGGTACCTACCGTCGGAGAATCGTCCCATAGGAGTTAGCTTTGTCCATTTAGTCTAGGACCAGTGCTAGAACATATAGGGTTTGATAGATATTTATATAGTTACAGGTAGGGAATTCCATTTAACTGGGTTACGGTCTATAGAACATAGAATCAGTTGTACTATTAGTACCGGACGAAACAAATAGTACGGACATTTGTTTCGACGGTTCGTATTTAATCTCTATATGAATCGGACGGCCGTGGTTAGCGCCGGTCTCGAGGAAAGGACAGTTTGGCGGTTTGCGGACTCCGCCACTCCGGATGACACGTGGCAACAACGTACTGGATTACGGAATTTACGGAACGGCAGAAAACAAATCCGGAAGTGACAAATGTCGCACTATGGCGACATCGTACAATGTACGTACAGAAAGTACTCCGGCACTAGTACTTTCTTGTACGGTACCGTTTTCTAACGCGGCATGACCTGGCGCCACGTGGAGAGATAAGATTTGGAGGCAGGAATTCCGGAGAATACAAGAGCGAATCCAGATAGGACATTTGTTGACTTTTGAGCCATGTCGTACGATGTCCTTACAAAAGGTACACCGGCATCTGTACCTTTATGTACTATACAGTAATGTGATTGGTCCGTACCTCAGAACTAGAGGGTTTAGAGAGGGGTTTAGAACTTAGAATATTTTTGGTAGGTAGCTGCGTCTCCCAGAGAGCACCTTGTATAAATGTCAAACTTTGGCCAGCCATAACTATCAATTCAGTTGACCAAATTTAGTGATTCTTGTTGCTGCGGACTCAGGGGAGTCCAAGCTACACAGGGGTGTAGTCGGTCAGAGTCTTTGCCTGCCTGGGTGGCTGCATTTCTTAGGGAAAGTCAAAGTGGGTGAATGTGTCCAAATCTCATATTCTAACTTTGCATTCTGTGGTGGAACTGAGCACACAGAAAGTGTTAATTCACAAGGGTGAAGCTATATTGGGGTTCTGATTGTCAAGGGGTCAATCATTTGGGTTTATATCAAGTTGGAGTCGGCACTATCTAGATTAGCTTCCTTTGGACCTGCGACTTCTGTGTGGCAATGGAGCCCATAGAATTTCAACTTTCTGTACGGCCTATGTACGACAAGGCCATAAGTGGACGCGTGTATACTTTCCACTCATCCGTACGTTCTTCGGAATTCCCGCGACCGAATGATGTCTCCCCACGTGGCGCCAGGTGATGCCACGTCACTAAATGCCAAAGTGACCACTCCGGGATTTCGGCGATGATGTGCGCCGTTCGATTATATGCGAAACGTAATCTTGGCCGGAATAAATACTTGCGCGATATTTGTTCCGATGTAGAAATAAAATGCGTGGTATCCGTTTTGAATTAGCGTCGTAAAACTGTATATATGTACGTCGTAAACAGTTTTAGTTAAATGAACTTTATCGTTTCGAACTAAATATATATCTATCACATACCATAGCACTTAGCATTGGTCCTAGTCTATTAGGATAAAGCTGACCGCTACCGGTCGATTTGACGAACCGCAGGTACCGGGATCAAATCTCTGGTCCGTCAAGTATATTTTTAGTAACCTACTAAAAATAGTTGTTTGTTGAACTAAGGCAGCCATGGATCAACCTCTCTCTCTTTCCTTCAGTGACTACAACAAGTATGGGGGCTAGAGAGCGGAGGTGGAGGCAGGCTGTCCGTCCTTTTCTTTTTCCTTTTATAAAAACATATTTAAACCTAGAAAATACTCTAGAAATCTATAAATTTCCACACTCCCCTTATTTTCTAGTCTAATTTTAATTTTTCTTTCAACCCGCATTTTTCCCGACAATATTTTAGTTTAGGATAGGGCACAAGTTTTGTCATCATGTCAGCCACCATTTCTTCATCAGGTCTATACACAAGATTTAGAATTTTATTTTCAACTTTTTCTCTTACGAAGCTTAATCTTATGTCCATATGTTTTTCTTTGAAATGGTGTTTTGGATTGGCTGCAATTGCAATTGCAGCTTGGTTATCGCAAAAGATTTCATGCACTCCCTCCTTCATAAATCCCAGTTCTTGTAACAATGATTTCACCCACATTATCACTCCTCCTTCTACACTCCCATCACTTACTTTTTTCAAGTCCATGGGAGTGGTACAACTGTTAGCATTTTCCATCTGGAATTTCTCAAGCATATTACCTATTGCTTCTTTCTGAGTAAGTCTGATAATCTTCTTCCCTCTATCTCTCTCCATTTGGATCCCCAAAATATATTTTGCCTCCCCTAAATCCTTCATATCAAATCTGCCCTTAAGATCTTTCTTTAGCCTATTGATATTATCTAAAGACTTACTTAACACAAGCAGATCATCCACATAAATTGCAATAAAAATGACACCATTCTCATCTTCAAACATATAGATAGAATGGTCAGAGCTGATACGGATGTATCCCAGATCGGTGAGAAACTCATCTAGTTTCTTATTCCACTGTCGGGGAGCCTGTTTCAGTCCATATAAGGACTTTATGAGCCTGCACACTTTGCTCTCTTCTCCTTCTTCCACAAACCCCTCGGGTTGCCTCATAAAAATTTCTTCCTCTAACTCACCATTAAGAAAAGCAGTCTTAATATCCATCTGGTGAATTTCCATGTCTTCCGCTGCGGCCAGACTGAGGAGAATCCTTACCGATGGGAACCGAACATTTGGAGCAAAGGTCTCCTCATAGTCAATCCCCTCTTTTTGGGTGAACCCCTTTGCTACCAATCGAGCCTTATACCTCTCAATTGTATTATCTGGGTTCAGTTTTAGTTTAAATACCCATTTACATCCAATAGGTTTTTTCTGTCTGGAGGGCAATCCGCTAGTTCCCAAGTATTTGCTTCCATGATAGAAGCCATCTCATCATTTATGGCTCTAATCCATCTTTCTTTCTCTGGACTATTCACTGCCTCTAAGTAAGACTGAGGCTCATCTGGGTGAGATAGCTTAGTTACCTTATGGGCAGCTTGTTTTTCCTGTATCCTTTTGCTGCTCCTCCTTCCTCCCTCAAACTCTGAAGCTGGAATGGATGGAAGTCTTGGATTTCTTCTCACTGTCTCATCGGCTCCCCTGTCCATAAAAACCGTATCTTGTCCCGCTTCTTCCATCTCCTCGAAGTCCATAGGAGTATGTGAGGTTTCCGGTGAGTCTCCTGTATCTTCGATCTCCCCTGAATCTGTAATCACAGTTTCACTCATGTCTTTTTCGGGAACGACTGAGTTCTCCTCACTTTCGGACTCAAATCTGATCCTTATCTTCTTTGTATATTTGAAGGGGTCAAATGACTTCCCTTCATCCATGACAACTAAGTGTTTGACCAGAATGATATCTTTCTTTGCTAAGTCATAGACTCTATATCCCTTAACATCCTCATCATATCCCACAAAGTATCCAGGTTTTCCCTTAGCATCTAGTTTCCAGTTTTTCCTATCCGTGTCAAGACTGTAAACTTGGCTACCAAATACTTTAAGGTGTGAGATATCTGGTTTCCTTCCAACCCATCTCTCATAAGGTGTCACTCCCTTTACAGCTGAGGTAAGGACTCTATTTTTAATATAGTTGGCACAGTTCATTGCCTCTGCCCAAAATCTCTTTCCTATTTTCTTGTCTGCCAACATACTACATGCACTATCTCCTAGTGTTCTATTCAACCTCTCAGCTACCCCATTTTGTTCTGGGTTATATGGTACAGTTTTCTGGTGCTGCACTCCCTCATCTCTCAAATATTCCTCAAACTCGTTAGAGGTATATTCCCCCCCATTATCACTCCTTATCCTTTTAATGGGGGTTTCATGCAACTTCTCACTCCAAGCTTTATATTCTTTGAAGTAAGTTGATGCTTCAGACTTTGTTTTCAGAAAGTAGACTCTAGAGTATCTAGACCAGTCATCAGTTATTGTCATCATTAACCTCTTTCCTCCAACCGAAGGTACTTTTGCAGGCCCCCAAATATCTGTGTGGACTAAATCTAATACTTTCTCACCTCTATATGTGGCGGCTTTGGGAAAGGGAAGTATGTGAGCCTTACCTTGAGCACAACCACTACAATCATCCATCATTTCATTATCCCCAAACTCAATGCCATCTACTACCCCAAGTTTTTTCATTTCCCTTAACCTATCAAAATGTACATGCCCCAACAGCTTATGCCAAATCATCACCTTAGGAACACCAACATAGCAAGCATTCTTCTTTTCATTACTCAAGTTAAGCCTAAACATTCCTTGGCTACCCTTATCTGCTGTGAAGTAAACTTCATCCCCATACTTAGCTGTAAAGACTCCCTTTCTGGTGAAGGTATCAAACTCTTTGTCATCTAACACAGACGTAGAGACAAGGTTTTTACTCAGCTGTGGAATGTAAAGTACATCTGAGAATGTAAGTATAGAAGTCTTACCCTCTACCAAGACTTTCAGATCTACTGATCCCACTAGATCTGTAGTAACCACTCTCCCATCCCCATACTCTATCTCTATAGTAGGAATCTTTCTTAACTTAGTGAAGAGTTCTTTATCACGACACATATGCATGGATGCACCTGAGTCGATGATCCATCCTTCCTGTGGAGCTTCCCGGATGGCTCCAAGGGCACACTTCTGCCTCCGAGGAATCTCCTTCTCCTCCAAACTCTCGTCAAGAAGAAGCTCCCCATCCTCCTCAGAGGACTCATCCTCGGTTTCTCCTGACACCTTTGTAACCACAAGTGCCTTTTTCTTCCCTCCGGAAGAACCCCCTCCACGGTTCTCTTGGAGCCTCAGCTCTGATAGCTTGACACAATCTGCAATAAAGTGCCCCGGCTTTTTGCAATAATGACAAAGACCCTTTGGGGGCCTTTGTCCCCCTGAATGATCTCTTTCCCCTCTATAAGGTTTCTTCGGGTCCTTTCCCCATCGGTCCCCTCCTACTGCTAGAGCTTGAATGCTCTTTCCTCCTCTCCTAATCTCCATTGTGTTTTCCTGCACAAGTATCATCCTGACTACTGTGTTCCATTTCCATGAACTATCAGGCATTCCCTGTACTCGGTACACTAAGTTTTCGAACTCATTTGGTAATTTCATGATAAGGGTGTTAACTTTCATTTTCATTGTACCTATCCACCCGGCACTTTCCATTTCTGTATACAAACAAGAAAGATCATTACAGTTATCTAACATCTTTCCTCCTTTGTAAGTGTAACTCAATAGCTTTTGCTCAGCCAACTGGAGCTCCTGAATTGTTCCAGCTCTATAAATTTCCACCAAACTCACCCACAACTCCTCGGCCTTGTAAATGTGAAGATGAGGAGTGGCCAAACCTTGAGTGAGGTGCCTCAGAATGAAGTTCTTGGCAGCCATGTTTACATCCTCCCACATTTGAGTATCGTTCTCCACGGTCTTCACGATTGCCGCTCCCGATACTGTGGCAATGGGAGTAAGGGGTGTCTCCTTCCCTTTCCCCTTTTCGGACACACTGCTGTCCCCATCATCTGTCTCCTCCGCCGAGGCAGCCGTTGTTGCAGGAAACCTTACTCCCCCAAATCCTGGTGGAGTTCCTAAAGGTGGACGTTTCACTTGTCCACTGACGATACCCCACTATCATTTTTCACTCAAAGCTCCCATCATCATGGCTTCCCAATAGATGAACCCAGATCCATTGAAGGTGGGCACCCTAGAGGGTGGGCCCATAACCTGCAATTCTGTGTCCTCCATTGGACCACAGAATACAGAAAGCCTCTAGATAGTATTTAACTAACCCACTTTAAGCCACAACCACTGCTGCCCAAGAAGGCAAACTGACAATTTGACTGCATCCCTGTGTAGCCTGGACTCCCCTGAGTCCGTAGAAAAAAGAATCACTGAAAACGGCCAACCAGGCGATAAGTTATAGGGTGGCAAAGATGCCAATTTATACAAACTCTCTGAGAGAGAGGACTATCTACCTAAATTTTCCTAAGTCCTAGTTTTTCCTAATTCCCTCTCACAGCTCCTATCTACTGCCTGTACGAACCAATCACAAAACTGTATAGTACTAGAAAGTACTACTGCCGATGTACTTTGTGTACGGCCTATGTACGACAAGGCCATAAGTGGACGCGTGTATACTTTCCACTCATCCGTACGTTCCTCGGAATTCCCGCGACCGAATGATGTCTCCCCACGTGGCGCCAGGTGATGCCACGTCACTAAATGCCAAAGTGACCACTCCGAGATTTCGGCGATGATGTGCGCCGTTGGATTATATGCGAAACGTAATCTTGGCCGGAATAAATACTTGCGTGATATTTGTTCCGATGTAGAAATAAAATGCGTGGTATCCGTTTTGAATTAGCGTCGTAAAACTGTATATATGTACGCCGTAAACAGTTTTAGTTAAATGAACTTTATCCTTTCGAACTAAATATATATCTATCACATACCATAGCACTTAGCATTGGTCCTAGTCTATTAGGATAAAGCTGACCGCTACCGGTCGATTTGACGAACGGCAGGTACCGGGATCAAATATCTGGTCCGTCAAGTATATTTTTAGTAACCTACTAAAAATAGCTGTCTGTTGAACTAAGGCAGCCATGGATCAACCTCTCTCTCTTTCCTTCAGTGACTACAGCAAGTATGGGGGCTAGAGAGCGGAGGTGGAGGCAGGCTGTCCGTCCTTTTCTTTTTCCTTTTATAAAAACATATTTAAACCTAGAAAATACTCTAGAAATCTATAAATTTCAACAGTTTTCAGGAAGTAGACTCTAGAATATCTAGACCAATCATCAGTAATTGTCAGCATATACCTCTTCCCCCCATCCGAAGGTACTCTGGCTGGTCCCCAGATATCTCTGTGTACCAGATCTAGTATTTTCTCACCCCTATATGTGGCAGTTTTGGGAAAAGGAAGTCTATGAGCCTTACCTTAGGCACAGCCACTAAAATCATCCATCATTTCATTATCCCCAAAATTAATGCCTTCTACCACACCGTGTTTAAATTAGAAGGCTTTCTTATGTATTTTCTAGGTTTCTTAAGTAATCTAAGATGAGGAAGGAAAAAGCAAAGGCATCCTGCTTTTTTTATTGTTCTCTCTAGCCCCTATACTTGTCGTAGTCACTAGAGGTTGAAGAAGAAGCTACATCCATGGCTGCATATGCTTCTCCTAGAGTAAGCAGTCAGTCCTTTGTTAAACTTACAAAAAAGGTTAACGGACCCAGGATTTGATCTTGGTACCTACCGTCCCTCCAAATAGCCCGACATCGTTACCATGTAGCCTAGCACCTGTGTTGAAGTATATAGGGTACGATAGCTAGTTAAAGATGTGCAAATAGGAAAGTTCATTTAACTGACGAACGAACCACAATCACATAGACACAGTTAGATACAATCACATCGAAAAGTACTGCTTGTATTTTAACGGCTACAAATTAAGGTCGATATCAATCGGACGGCGGAGGAAGAAGCCAGCATCGCGGAATGAACGTTTTGGCGGTTTGTGGTCACAGCCACACTGGGTGACACGTGGCAACCTGACATTCGATGGTGGCGTCTTCGGGACATACCATGGCGAATCCAGACATGGCAGGAGTCGTCTCGTTGGCCATGTTCGTACAATTGCCGTACAGAAAGTACTCCAGGCCAAGTACTTTTTTGTACTGTACACTTAATTGATTGGCTCCGTACTTCAGTAGTAGAGGGTTAAGAGAGGGGTTCAGGACTTTGAAAATATAGGTAGCAGCCTCTCTCCCAGAGCGCTTTTGTATAAAAGGCCATCTTTGACCATTGATAATTTACTGCTCAGGGGAGAAAATCCAAGGATTCTTTTTGTGGCAGACTCAGGGGATTCAACTCTATCAAAGGGTTCAGTTTGGTCAGTCTGCATTTTGTCAGAGTGTCAGCAATACTCACACAAAAGACTTAGGGATTGAGGTTATCCTATAGGCTTTTGGTAAGCTGCCTACTCTGAGTACCAATGGAGGTGTCAGAGTTGTAGGTTATGGGCCCACCCTCTAGGGTGCCCATATTCAATGGAACTGGGTTCATCTACTGGGAGAGTATGATGATAGGAGCCCTATGTGAGAAAAGATTTTGGGGAATAGTGAGTGGGCGAGTAAAGCGCCCACCCGGTTCTGCTATTCCTCCAGGTTTTGGAGGAAGCAGATTTGGTAGGAAACTAGATCCACCGCCGTCAGAGGACTCAGAAGACGGAGAAAGCATCGTGATGGAAAAGGGGAAAGAGAAAGAGAAAACCACACCTATAGCAATTGGATCTGTTTTCATGTATCCTATTCCGAGGAATGAGGAGAATGACATCGATACTTGGGACTACAACAACATGGCGGCCAAGCATTTTGTCCTCTGTCATCTCACACAAGGACTCGTAGGTCCTTATTTGCAGGTGGAAAGGACATCCAATCTGTGGGATGCGCTTATAGAGATGTACCGAAGCGGTACTATGCAGGAATAGAAACTAGCAGATCAAATGATCAATGGATACTTTCACAAAGGAGAGAAGATGCTCGATTTTTGCAATGAGTTGGCTATACTTTTAATGGAGTTAGAGTGTGCACGAAAAGTAGAAACCGAGAAGGCAAATGTTCACTGCTTACTCATGAAACTACCCGATGAGTATGAGAACATTTTGAACGGGAAACAGGATCTGCCAAACTCCAAGTAGATATGGAATTTGGTAGTCGGTATGATCCTCGTCTGAGAGAATACAATCGAAATCCGGAGGGGAGTTAAGAGTGGACAAGCCTTAGCGCCCGGAGCAAGTTGGAGAAACAAAGATTCACGGAAACCCCTTGGAAGTCATGGAGGGGAAGACCATAAAAATCAATCCGATGAGTCCGGAACAAGGGGACAAAAGGTGCTTTGTCATTTTTGCAAGAATCTCAGGCATTACATGGCGAAATGTACCAAACTGACCGATCTTCGGATTAAGGAGGGCTAGACCGGGGGCCAGCCACGAGGGAAGAAAAAGGCACCTGTCACACAAGTACTCGAGGAGGAATCCGATGAGGAGGACGAGGAACTTCTTTTGGATGAGGAGTTGGAGGCAAAGATAGAAGTTGAAATTCCACGGAAGCCGAAATGTGCTTTCGGTGGAGTGAAAGGTGTAGGAGGTTAGATTGTGGATTCAGGTGCCTCCATGCACATGTGTTATGATAAGCATCTGTTCACTAAGCTGAAAAAGATCCCTACAGTAGAGATTGAATATGGGGATGGGAGGGTAGTTACCACTACTTATGTAGGATCCGTCGATCTGAAAGTCATAGTGGAGGGAAAAACATCAATAGTTATGTTCTCCGATGTATTGTTTATTCTGGAGTTAAACAAAAACCTTATTTCTACATCTGTATTAGATGATAAAGGATTTGAAACTAGCACCATAAAAGGAGTTTTTACAGGTAGTTTTGAGGAAGATGTGTATTTCACTGCTGACAAAGGTAGCCAAAGAATGTTTAGGCTTGAGTTAAGTAATGAAAAACTCAAACTTTACTATGCTGGTGTCAATGATATTATGTTGTGGCATAAGAGACTTGGGCATGTGAATCTAGAAAAGCTAAAAGGTATGAAAAAGATGGGAGTAGTTGAAGGGATACGTTTTGGGGAAAATGAGAATCTAAGTGATTGTATTTGGTGTGCTCAGGGTAAAGCACACAGATTACCATTTCCAAATGAAGCAACTTATAAAGGAGAAAATGTTCTTGATTTGGCACACACGGACATTTGGGGACCAGCAAAAGTGCCATCACCCGGAAGAAAAAGATTTATGCTAACCATTACCGGTGATTGGTCTCGGTACTCCCGGGTATACTTTCTAAAAAACAAATCAGAAACTCCAAAGTATTTCAAACAATATAAAGCATGGGCCGAGAAACTTCACGAGACCTCAATAAAGAGAGTAAGAAGTGACAATGGAGGGGAATATACCTCCAATCAGTTTGAAGAGTTCTTAAGAGAGGATGGTGTGCAACATCAAAAGAGAGTTCCTTAAAACCCGGAACAGAATGGTGTTGCCGAGAGATTGAATAGGACACTGAATGATAGTGCCCGGAGTATGTTATCAGATAAAAGGATAACAAAAAGATTTTGGGCCGAAGCTATGAATTGTGCTAATTATTTGAGAAATAGAGTACTTACATCGGCGGTGAAAGACCAAACTCCATATTAGAGATGGACCGGTCGAAAACGAAATCTATCTCACTTAAAGGTTTTCGGTAGTAAAGTCTTCACTTTAGATACAGACATATCTAATTGGAAACTAGATCCTAAAGGGAAACCCGGATACTTGTTGGGATATGAGGAAGATGTAAAAGGGTATAGAGTGTATGATCTAAGAAGAAAAGATATAATTCTAGTAAAGCACCTGGTAGCTATGGATGAAGGGAAGTCGGAAGATCCCTTCAAATCCTCAAAGTCTGTCAGAATCAGATTTGAGTCATATTCGGTTCGGATACTTCTCAGTATGGCGGCAGCAGAAGACATGGAAGTGCATCAGGTGGACATCAAGACGGTTTTTCTACATGGAGAGTTCGAAGAGGAAAATTTATGCGACAGCTCGAAAGATTTGTGGAGCAAGGGGAGGAAAACAAGGTATGCCGATTGATCAACTCTTTGTATGGGCTGAAACAGGCGCCCCGACAATGGAACAAGAAGCTCGATGAGTTTCTTACAGGTTTGGGATATATTCGGATCAGCTCAGATCACTCAATTTATTAGTTTGAAGACAAGGAAGGAATTATTTTTATTGCAATTTATGTTGATGATTTGCTTGTTCTACGTAAATATATGGATAAAATAAATAAGTTGAAAAATGATCTTAAAGGAAGATTTGAGATGAAACATATGGGAGAAGCAAGGTATATTTTGGGAATTCAGGTACACAGATAGAAAAATAATAAGATTAACTCAAAAAGAGGCCATTGGAAACATGGTAGAAAAATTCCAAATGGACAAGGCTAATAGTTGTACCACTCCTCTGGAATTAAGAAAAGAAAGTGAGGGGAGGGTGGAAGAGGGAGTTATAATCTTACATGATGAGGTAGGCTTGGAAGAGAAAAGATTTATGCAGACCATCCCTTATAGACAAGTAGTGGGCAACCTAATATATTTCATGAATTGTACTTGTCCGGATAAAGCCGCAACTGTAGGAGTACTAAGTAGGAGTCTGAATGCTCCCACTAACAAAGATTGGGAGGCAGCTAAAAGATTCCTTAGATATCTCATAAGGTGTAGGGATCTATGGTTGCATTTGGGTGGAAACAATACTGACATCACCACTTGGAGTGATGCCAGCTATAGGGATGCTCTTATGAGGAGATGCACATCTGGATATGTATTGTATGTGGGTGATGGGGCTTGCTGCTGGAGCATCAAGCAGCAAAAGGTCATTGCTCAGTCCACCATGGAGGCTGAGTACATGGCTTCTTGCTCTGCTGTAAAAGAATTAATGTGGGTTAAGTCTTTGCGTGGTGAGCTTGGTCATCTTAAGAGTGGTGTCCAAAAAGTGTTTTGTGATAATCAGGCTGCCATTGCCATTTTGCCAATCATAAACATCACTTTAAAGCCAAACACATGGACATTAAACTTAGCTTTGTCTAGGAGAAAGTAGAAAACTTGATAATCAGTTTGGAGTATAAACCAGATAGTGAAATGGTTGCAGATATGATGACCAAACCTGTACCTTCCCCTAAACTAATTTTCTGCCGAAGAAGTGTGGTCTTAAAATAAAGAGTGACTAGAAAATAAGGGGAGTGTAGAAATTAAAGGTTATTTTAGTATTTTCTAGGTTTTGTAAAATGCAGAAAAGAAGCAGAGGCAGTCTGCCTCTAACTCCTCTCTCCAGTTCCCACACTTGTCGGAGTCAGTGAAAGTTGGAGAGGAAGATAGAGCCATAGCCGCCTATGTTATCCCGACGGGGACAGACATTAGGTTGGTAGATTTCACCAAAATAGATCTTGACGGACCCAGGATTTGAACCTGGTACCTGTCGTTTGTCAAGTTAGCCGGTAGCCGGATACCTTAGCCAATTAGTCTAAGATCAAGGTTAGAGTATATAAGGTTTAGTAGCTATTTAAATGTTAACACTTAGGCTATTTCATTTAAGGGGATATTTAGACATAGATAGAGTTTGTAATATACGGCGTACGGAACATCCGAAACGGATACCGCACATCTTGTTTTGAAGACGAAACAAATATTGCGCAAGTATTTATGACGACCACGATTGTAATCCGGCTTAATCGGACGGCCACGGAGCATGCCGAGATCGCGGAATAGATTTTCGGTGGTTTGCGTTCGACGTCACATCAATTGCCGCCTGGCACAATCACTTTGGATTACGGCATCTTCGAAGATTACAGAAACGAATCCAAAAGTGACATGTGTCGACTTGTTGGCCATGTCGTACAATGGCCGTACAAAAAGTACACCGACACTTGTACCTTTATGTACGATACATTATAATGATTGGTGCCGTACTTCAGTAGATAGAGTTTTAGAGAGAGATAGGACTTAGAAAAATTTGATAGATTGGACCCTCTCTCCCAAAGAGGTTCTGTACAATAGGTCAACTTTGACCCTTCATAACTTACTACTGAAGGGAGCAAATTCAAAGATTCTTTTTGCTATAGACTCAGGGGAGTCTTGCCTTCATAGGGGTGAAGGTGGTCAGAGTTTTTGTCTGTCAAGGTGGCAGTTATACTTGTTGAAACATAAAGGGGTCAGGGTTATCCTAGAGGCTTAGTGTGAGTTGCCTACTCTGAGGACCTACTCAAAAAAAATGTTAAAAGTACACCGTGAATCGCGGTTAAAGTTAAAGAATCGAAACACGTTCCTATGTTTTTAGGGTAGTCCCGGTACTTTGTGTTCACATATTCGACGCCTGAACATGTGAGAACAGGTCAGCGCGATTTTCCTTCGTCTTTATGAGTTGAAATCAAATTTGAGTACGCTTTTCTGCGCGACGCACTCAATCTTCCCAGTCGACGCGATTATCTTACACTTATTTTGAACATCTGTACGAAATAATGAAAAAATATAGTACGGAATGACACATTTGTACATTACACCACCTAAAAATATTTGGCATTAGAGTAATTAACGATAGTTTAAACTGTTCCAATATTAACGTCAATTTTTTTTTTAGTTAGGGTGGATTTCCATTAGGTGTCCAAGTAATTGTACGGAAAATTGTACTGAAGGGCGTGTCTTCCATTAGGTCGCGTCTGTAAACCGGCGTGGCTCATTCTGGTTGGTCACACGTAGGTTAATATTAGATGCTTAAAATCTTGAAAGAATCTTCGAATGCAATGTCAAAACGCAATATCTGTACTAGCGGAGGTAATATCTGTACCAGCGGAGATAATATCTGTACCAACGGAGATAATTAATAACTCGTACAGAGGGCATTAAATGTACTACCCAAAAATTCAAAACGCAACGACAAAAAGGCGGCGGCAAACTTTGATGGTGGGAGCGTGACGGGATAATTTTGGCGGATTCGCAGTCACCTTGGCGGAGCACATGGCCCTTGCGACGTGTACGCACATACGCGCGCGCTCATTGTGGATTCTTTTTACCTTTTCCACGCGGCCTATTTTTACACGTTCTGTATTCGGGAACTGTCCTCACTGTGCACGGTCTTAGAAAACTGTAGGGTTGGTGACGTGGCGTCACGGATAAAAAGTGTAATTGAATCCGACGGTTCTAATTTACTCCTACAACCTTGGACAATTTTCTGTAATATTGTTTTCGTTGAAAAAAAAAATCTGTACAAATTTGTACGAAACGGTACGGCCGTTTGTAAAAAACCTTTTTTTTTTGCTAATGGGAGTCCACCCTTAGGGTGAAGTTACATTTAGGGTTTTAATTTGAAAGTGTGGTTATTTACTGCAGGATGTTCAATGCCGTACCAAATTATTTTTTTCTGTCAGAAAAACTAAGTTACTGGATGACCGATTTTATTCTCCAAGGTTATGGGCGTAAACCTTGACCGTCGGATGCAGGATCGGATACGTTGTCGGTAAAACCAGTGGCCTGAAAGAGTTCACTTTTTGGAGCCTAGACGTATAACATTGCGCCTCGTGGAAAGGTAAATAATTATCCGCCACGAACGCGTGATTATGTGGATACACGTGGCAGAGGCCATGTGCCTTCCGCTAGCTTGGATGCAAAGCCAGCGGAAGCCGCGGGAAAATCTTTGACGGAAGATATACTAAAAAATCGGTACTTTTATATTTGGGCACATACCCTTAGTTGTAGTGGTACTTTTGATTAAATGTTTTTTATTTTCTATATTATTATGAAGTCAAAGTCAGTCAACGCATTTAAAAAAAAACCGCATATGTTCCGTGCGCATATATCATTATTTTTTCGATGTTTCATGCGTGCGTTTAAAACGCTTGGTACCTCTATGGGGTACTTTGAAAGTTACCTAATCGGTGAGGTCGGCCGAGGGACAAGGTTAACCCTTTGCTAACGCCAAATCAATGCCCGTTACACGGGCATGGACCGTATCCTATTTATCGTGCACGTTGACCGTGCCCGTTGATCGTACCCGTTGATTGTACCCATTGATCGTGCCCGTTTATCATGCCCGTTGATCGTACCCATTACACGCGCATGGACCGTGTCCTTTTTATCGAATCGTTTGAGTACGATTGTACTATTCTAGATGCCCGTACGAACATTTGTAGACGCGACCCAAAACTACCCAAGGATTGACGCAAAATCTGACCCGTTTGCTGACGTCGGCCGAGGGACACGCCGTTTACGGATGCAGGCGGGCGGAAAGTGGGCCTATTTAAAGATTTTCAAACGGACAACCAAAGGTCTATAATTTTATTAAAGATTAGTGTTAAAACGAAAGTACGTTGTCATTTAAATAGTGTGGTGTACGGTAAGTGTCATACCGTACAAAATTGTACCTTTTTATGTGAAAAGGTATAATTAATGAGTTTTAGAAACCACGGACGCATGAGATTATGCGCTCTAAAAAGGGGATAAAATCGGGGTGTCAAATATCACGTTCGCACGTATTCGTCCAACAACCACGTTTCGACTATGTGAACGTACAATTTGTGTACGATTTGTCAGATTTTGTACAAGTACCTATATTAGTGTAAGCATGTTTGCGACAGACATATTTTTTTTTCAAAGACCCAAATTAGCATTATTAAACAATTAGAATGTATGGGTTTTTTTTAAATTTCCAATTTCATAATTTGCGTAAATCACTGTAATTGTTCCTATACGGTAAAGAAACCTGTACGCTAATAGCGATTGGCGTAGTGCTGTGTATAGTATTACTGTACCTGTTTGTACGTGTTGACGTCAGCTCTTGCTTCTTGCGAAGTGTGTTTCCCGCGGTAAAAGATTCGCCCGTCGTTTCCACTTTAGTTGACTGCTTTCACTTGAAAGGAGCCGGCTAGACCCGCAGTAATATGCTAGCCGGTCGTGAGAAAAAACAGGCAATTATTAAAAAGTCGCAGGTACTGTAGGCAACATCGTTCGCCGTCAAGCTGTAAGCAGGTCTGCATCAATTTGTACGTATTTGTACTTATTGACGTCAAGTCTCGCGCCAACAAAAATCGCTTTTGTGAAAAGTCTCTCTCTCCAAAGATTGAGAGTTTGAACAACAGTGCAGCGTAAAAGACTAAAAGGAACTGCTAACTCAAGGACTGTACCGAGCGTTGTTTCAGAAGTTGAGAATTTTCTTGGAGGTACGGCAGACCCAGGCGTGATGCGCCATGCAATGCAGTCAATTGTCGTCCAGCCAATGAGAGCTCGCGTCGTGTCGCCAAAGGCACCTCTACACGTGTGAAAGGTTCAAGTCTATACGTTCCGGAATTAATAAAGCGCTCGTGATACTTTCTGTTTTGATATTACCTCGTTCTTCTTTGCGGTCGGAAACTTGTACCTGCTTGTGCCTCTGTTCAGGGCTTCCTCGGACCAGATATCAGCTGCTTGTTGTGTGCGGAGGGCGAAGGCGACAGAGTATTTCCGTCATGGCGGACCACTTTCGCGTGCAGGTCATCAACTCGAAGCATGAGTGGGATGCAACACTTCATGAAGCCTCGAATGACTCCAAAATAGTAAGCCTCGTCCTTGATTGTTTTTTAGTAAGTGCAGTTTTCTGACATGGATAAGGACATTCTAGTGCCTAGGGATGATTTCCTTGACATCCAATCAGTTCCTGACAGCCGTCTTCCAAATGTGATGTTCTTCTATAGCGGGCCGGCTGACGTGGCGTTTCTAACACTGAAGGAAATATTGAGGTGACCGTGTCGCTTGAAGTCAAGTCGATTAATGTGAGGATGGAACAAATCGAAGGAATTCTTCTTCGTTTGTTTTTGCTATGTACTCTTTCTAGTTCTCTTACATGCGTCTCTATAGCTTTTTTATGGACTCTTGATTTGTGTGAGGTTTATTTCTTCAGATTGTTGTGAACTTCTCAGCAACTTGGTGTGGGCCCTGCCGAGTGATTGGACCTGTTTTCGCGGAACTGTGAGCTTCTTTAGCCTTTGCCTTCTATACAGACAATATGGTTGGGAGTTCTGTCAAATTTATGTAACCTCTTTTGGAAAACCCTAAAAGTCAATTGGAGGAGCTTTATCAGTTGTACAAGCCCACGCAGATACGTTACAGCTCTTTTTTCTGCTCTACTATATCGCTGTTTTTCAAGGGCTCTGTATGAAGTGCTGGGAGAGCAGACTCTCACGAGTATTAGGAGGATTGCATGATGTTGGTGGCAGGTCGAAGAAGTATCCTCAAATCATCTTTCTGAAGGTTGATGTTGACGATGTTCCGGTAAGTGTCTCCTTCCTCTCTGTGCACTTTACATCTAGGCAATGCACTGTTGTTGGTATTTACAGTTCAATTGGACTCGAAAGATATAAATTGTCTCTGCTGATTGAAACACTCTCTCGTTATGTTAACTTATTGGTCTTTTGTTGCCTCCATTACTAAACATTATGGAAATCTTAGGTTTTGAACTGAACAGGGTCGGTTTTTTTTTTTTTGTAGTCTTGTTTTTATCTTTGATTTTTTTCAAGGATTTTGTTGTGTGCATTTGAATGTTGCAGGAGGTCGCAGAGGAGTGCAGAATTTCTGCGATGCCCACATTCCAAGTCTACAAGGATGGGAAGAAAGTGGAGGAATTGGTGGGAGCTAGTAAGGATAAGTTGGATCAGCTCATTAAGAAGTACTCTGAATAAGTCGGTTTTTTTTTGCCAAATAACTTTTTGATTAGCTTTCTTCTCTGCTATTCTTTTTTTCTCCCTCGATACAACCTGGTCAATGAGATTTTGCGCAAGTCGCTTTTGGAGAAAAAAGTTTTTCCTCTTTTTTGTAATAACATGGAGATTCAGGGTAAATATGGTGGCCTTAATTTGATTTTAAGCATTGATACTTCTAATTCATTTGAATTTTATCCTATTAAAGGAAATATTGAATAGTTCTCTTTTATTTAGTGGGCTTGTTTTTGCTTGTTCACGTGTTTTAGGTCTTTAAGAACGAAATAAAAAAAAGGGAGTGGTAGATGGGTAAGTCATGGAAGGAATATCGAGAAAGGGCTGATGATAGGCTTCAAGAATTAAGGGATGAGAGACATATTATGAAAGGAAGGTCAAGCGGGGAGGAGGGAGGGAGAGAAATTGATAGAAAGGACTGTCATAGAGGATGGTAAAGAAAGTATTAGGACCCAAGAAGGGATGGAGAGATGGCAGAAATAGACGGGGATTGGAAGGGAGAGGATTTAGAAATAAATTAGTTGAGGTGGAGGGAGGAGGGCAAAAAGGGGGGAAGTAGTGGTGGGGCAAGATGGGGAGGTTGGAGGCGAAAAGGTGCTGCAGGGTGAAAGTGAGAGGAAATCCAGATGGAGGGAGGTTGAGTGCTGTTTTAAGAGAAAAAAAAAATTATGGTAAAAATTAGGTTAGGAACTGGGGACTGTGAAAGAAGGTGAGCTTAGGCATGGGTGTGAGATGGACATGAGGATGTCGAAGACAGAGGGGTTGGGTTAAAGATGGGAAGGAGAGGAATTAGTGTTGACATATGGGGAGTAACTGGAAGAAGCATGTAGCAGCCATCGTGTATTTGTGAAGTCGTTCGACTGTTTTTGTAATTCCTGTACTGATGAACCCGGTATTTACGGTTCAACATTCCTAAGTGCCCCACCATACCATGGGCAAAACTACACCGGCACAGTACTGTTTCTATATGCCCACTGGATGTTGTAACCAAAATTTAAACCACAATTATTGTGGGGAATCCTCATTATCCACCTCAT
This sequence comes from Zygnema cylindricum, assembly GCA_037447655.1. Taxonomy (NCBI): domain Eukaryota; kingdom Viridiplantae; phylum Streptophyta; class Zygnematophyceae; order Zygnematales; family Zygnemataceae; genus Zygnema; species Zygnema cylindricum. The sequence goes on from JBBHKE010002884.1 coordinate 114,015, forward strand.
AGTAAACAAAAATGCTGGAATTCAAGACAATGTCACCTATTCTTCGATAGGACAATGCATCTAAAAAAACTTTCGTAGCAATCTAAAATGGGAATACCATGGAAATTGGAATAAACGTCACAGTCCTGCGTTTGTGTGTGACAACAAGTTCTGATCCAACATGAGACTGTTCTAAGCTTTTTCAATGATCGAAGGAATTGAATAGTTCCTATGGCTTCTATTCTGGGATTCTTCACAGCTTTCTGCTGGATTAAGCTATGTCGAACTGTTGACACGATTATTTAGAAAAAATGTAGGAAGACAAGAAAATGATAAAAGGTGAAATGGGAAAGATGCAGAAAAAAAGAGTGTAGTAACCCCGGGAAGGATCTTCCAGATCATTGGCCCCATGGAAAAAGTTATATCTGCTGACGAGTTTTTGAAGACCATCAAACTGAAACTTTTCCCTTCGGCCATTTAAATGGTTCCTTCGTCACCTTCCATTCTCCCTCTTTTCACTTTTATTCACAGTTCTCAGACACCCTCTTCTCCTGAGGGCATAAATGCGCTATCATTCCTAGCAAACTCAAGTCTTTGCGCGGCAGCTCCTTTGTGCTCTTCTTCCCTTCGCCTTCTCCCACTTGGAAGACCACCCTAAGCTCCACCCACCCTCTCTTAGCTTTTTTGCTCTTTTGCCAGAAGGGTTTCGCCTACCACCCTCCCTACTTTCACAAGCACTACCCCTCCCACCGTTTCCTTAGTATCATCTCTGGTCTCCTCGACTGATCATCTATCCACCATCCTCCACAAAGTGACCGAGCCGTGGGACCCTTGATTGCAATATGGGCCTCAGACTCGCATTTAAGCATCTTGTCACATCTCTTTACCTCGTGATGCCGGCCACAACTTCATGAATGGGTAACTTTGTTTCGATACCGCCCTAATGTTTGGTCGTTTAGATGTTTTCTTTGGTTGAGTTCCTCTGTATTTGTGGTCGGCATTTTTTTGAGTCGAGTCCCCCGATCTGATACTGTGGTTATGTGGCTATGCAAGGTGTGCACAGTTTTATCACCCTTTAATCTATCATGTCGCAGTCACAGATTGGTACTTGGTTTCCTATTAGCAAGCCTCACCGATCTTGGGAAATTTACAAGGCTACAATTACTAGTTCTTTAATTACGTTAGCAACAGTTGGGTAGATTCAGTTAGTGAGCAATGTCTTTATTGATATTGTGGCTGCTGTTCTTTTCCACTTTCTTTGTTAGTCTGCCCTTCACTGAGTGTTAGTTTCTCTCACAATGTTTTCTGGCTGGAGATAGCCTCCTCCACCTTTCCGTTTCTCCGCTTCCTCTCAGCTTAAATTTCTAAATTCTCGTGTACTCAGGTGATTTACCACTGCCATTTCTAGCAGAAAATCAGTTCACAATAAATTAGAGATGATATTTGTAATCGCCATGTTCTTATCGTCATGTATTTGCGATATACAAATACTAAGTTGCCATTGCAGATAACACGAATGCCCTCCTTGAGGTGTGAAAATCCTTCTGATTTGTGACGCAAATCATTGTCAGAGACTGTTCCATTACTGTTAAAGTGGGATTCCATGCAGTGAGTGTATCGCTATTAGTGTTAACATTTTATTCAACACTTAAAACATCTTTTCTTCGTGCATACTTGTTCGATATTCGATTTGAGACTGTCAATTGGAAGCTGAGAATCTTACCTTTCAATCGCAACCGTCAGATTTACAAACCCACATCATTGTACAGAGAAAAGATGCTTAAAGAGACAAAAAAAACATTAACACTAATAGCAATTCACGGTGTACTACTATACAATGCTGCAGTACAATGCAGAATGATGTATCACCTGAAAACCACTCACAAACGAGTTTACTACCTCATGAGTTGCAAGATAGCCTTATGCCATTATAAGATACATACTTTCAGGCAGTATCAGAACCTATGCACCATCTCCCCAAAAATAGTTCATAGCCTGCCCTTCAAAATTCACAAGTTCAAAAAATGCTGCTAGAAGCAAGAAACTACATTCAGTTATAGCAAAGACATCAGACTCAATGACGACAAGGCTTAAGCGCATGTATCTCCTCATTTCATGTATCTTCCTTTGCATTGCACTCTTGGTTCTCCATCAAATAAACACTCATTTGTTTTCAGCTACTCTCCTTGAGCAAGATGGGACTTCATAAAGCTGGAATAATAACAAATGTGAAATTAACAGATTATCATCAACGATCATCTTTGTCATCACGAATGAACGCACCCATCTGCAAGTATATATTTACTTTCCCGATTCTATTTTGATACAACCATTGGAAACACAGAAAGTGCGATGAAGGCAAGCTTCTGTACTACATACAACCACTCAACTTTTGTGCAAGTGGCCACCTGTACATTTGAGTAGTGCAACACCAAAACTTCCAGGCTATCTACAAGCAAACAACGGACCTTTGACTATCTCCTGACTCAAAGTTTGATACACAATCACATACGCTTGTAAAGCACAAATGCGAACTTGCTCTTTTCCGCGAAGGAGAAACTCAGACAATCAGCCTATCTGTATAGTAGCCCTGTTGAAAGAAAACAACTATTCTGGATAAGCCGCGAAGTCCTAAAATTACATCCATCCTGAACAACCAAAAGCACCATGTAACCGCCAAACATGCCTGTCCATAATTGCATGCAAAAAACCTTAGGTAATACACGTGGTTAAATTGCATCCAAGCCTCTGCAGTACTCGAAAGAAACTCAAACGAAAGGCCAAACAGGAGGCCCTTCACAATGTTCCCGGTGATAGTGGCCATCAAATCGACCATGACAGAATTACTCAGTAATTCCGCAACTGTCTGAGCTGTCACTCCCTTGAGCTGGTTCAGATCCATTCTCTTTCCTCTGCCCCCGACTAGGCCCAGCCACCTATCCACCACAAGGCCTTGACTAGCATAATAGCCAGCTTCCTTTTCCACACCTTCCCTCCTTGTCTTTGACATTGGCCCTCATCCGTTTAAAGCCAGTTACTCGAACCAAGAAAAAAGTGTGTTCACATTTCAGAACATGCTCCTGCGAAATGTACGTGTGGTGGCCTGGTAAGATCTCACAATAATTCCGACACCTATACCTATCCCCAAACACATACCCAAACCGAGGCCCACACCAACTCTGACACCCGCATTAAACCATGACATCTCCGGTTCTTCTCCTTCACCATAAGCTCCAATGCCATATCCACCAAGCTCTCCCATCGGGATGTCATAAATGCTCCCATAGCCAGTACGAGACTTGTTCAGAACCTCGTCATCAGATGCCTGCACAGGAAAGCGAGGGTAATCCCTGTGAGAATCAAAAACATACTTGCTGCTTCCACCTCTTGCAACAAAACAGTCATTCAGGAGTGTTAAAAGCTACCTGCAAGCTTGAAGCAGGCTACAAAAGAGAAAAACAATTATTGCAAAACGAAGCAACAAACAGAAAGAAAAGGGCATGATACAATACATATATAGAATTTCAAAACCATCTAACGCCAACAACAAGGAATACATCAACGCGATAATTTTTGAGAATCACGATGCTATATGTAACAAACAACTCAATCAAAAGAGCTGTTACTTTGCATTCACATACTCAAAACAAGAAAAAGTTAAAAGAAATCCATCTCTTCTTCCATACAAAACTAGACATTGTGCCAATAATGCAATGAACAGAAAGTAAAATGTTTTGATCGAGTTAAACTGATCAAAGGGATACACAATTTGATAACATAAAAAATGATTGCCTAGACAAAGAACCCAACAATAAAGGGACACCATAAAAAAGAGAAAACCATCCAGAAAAGCCAAAAGAGAAACTGAACAGAATTGAACAGAAGTCAACAAGTAAGATGCAAAATAATAAAGAGCAAGCAAACCATCTGAATAGAAAACCCCAACTCTATAACACACTCTATACTTGCAGTACATGTTTCATAAATTGGCTAGATTACGTCTCAGTGGAAGGCTGACAATTAAAGCATAATGATTACATAATGCCAACATATAACAAGGGAGACAATGACAACAGTAGCAAACACATACACTGCCAGCCAATGATTTCCATAATTATTTCCATAATTATTTCCATAGTCGCGCCACGTATGACCAGTACAGACTAACTAATGTTACTGCACACCTTGGCCACTCAAAAGCAATCCCTACAGCAATTAGTGAGCTGGCGAAGGCATGCAAGTGAAAGCTCACGATAGCAAAAACCCATAACCAGAGTTGACTAAGGAAGAAAAAGGGCTTTAACAGTGAAACAAACATATGTAAGACAATCATAAGGCATACCAAAAGCCCCCATGGCCATAGGATTCTATGCTATCAAACATTTACAGCACCGGCAAACATAACCCACTTACAACAATTCCAAGAAAGAAACACTGACTGTCAAGAATCCTTTTTAATTTATGATAATGAGAATTTCAAAACATCTGCAAACGAAAATAACAACCAAGACAACTCCTTCACACTTCACTATTTTAGAAGCTTCCATTTTGCAAGTGATAAAGCTCCAGTCCTTGCTGCACACAATTGTAAAAAATACTTGCAACATTCAAAGAACGACCATAAGCAGCCCACTGGAAGTCATGAAGAGCCTTTGAAAAACTTACATTAAGACGCACTAAAGAACCGCAAGTTTCAACATCTAATGGAGGTCCACTCTGCGGGGCGCCCACCCTATCTGCCTCATCTGCTTCAGGGATCGCATTTAAAGCCACTTTTCTCAAATTTCTCCGTCGTGCCGTCAGGACAACCGTTTGGGTCAAGATCACTGGCATGTTATTGAATCTGCCGACAATGCAAACTTCCATGGAGGGGTGAACAAGTGGCGTAGTATAATCATGTTTTGGTCTCAAGAAGACACACCCCCCTCCTCCCACAGTACATGAACATTCTAAACTCCACCCAACACTAATTTGTTGAGAATGCCCTGGGGGAATGAACCCCTCCCCTGTCTCCCCTGCCATTGCTTCTTGCCGATGAAGCATGCCACAGAGCAGCTGATCCTCTTCATGTAAAACTTCAAACGCAATAGAGTCACTTGCTCTCAGTCTATCTGTGCTGACATAAGTCGCTTCCGATGATTCACAGTCTACTCGATCCCTACGAAGAGTAAGCAAAACCTCCTCAGACGGAGATATGCGTGCTCCGTTGACTTCCACAGCACAGCTTATACCCCTTGGAAGAGACCTAAATCTTAAAGTCTCCGGCGTAGACTCGTCATCCACAGAACAGCCGCTCAGACGGACATACAACACTCTCACATCGAACCAGCTTACTTGCCCTGTTCCCAGAGCCACCGCAGAACCACCTTTGTGTCCCCTATTCTTTGCAGTCTTTACTGGGCGAGTGAAGCCTCCGGCTGAACTTATCTGATCATCACCATTTGCAATCCCCCATCCACATAACTCTTCGTCATTTGTACCATGCACTGACATCACCGGGCCCCCAGCTGCTTCTGCAGCAGCTTCTGCAGACGGCTGCATTATCTCTGCAGACCAGCAGACTGCCCTCTCTCTCTCTCTCACGCCTCGAGCAAGGCGACAGTTGGCTGGCAGGTGAAGGTCGTCAATTTAGGCAAGAACTAAGCTGACTGATGAAACTGTAGAACCAAATTCAGTCGGGCAGCGTTATTGCAGTCACGCCACATGCCACGTCAGACTTCCATCCGACCTCGTCCATTTCTTTGAGCCACTCGAAACCTGCAGCTAGGCAGTAGTGACCGGAGGGATGGTGAGAACACGCTTGCAGGAACATATGCGACTGAATTGCTTCTTAAGAAATCGAAAACGTTGCAAGTTCTCTAGTAATAGTCCGCAAAAAGTCTAAAAAGAAAAGAGCAATGAAAAACCGAGTGAATGGTTTAGTCAGAGACTACAGCTAACCGTACCTTGCAGGACAGTCACTTGCTAATCAGGAGGATGATATTTTGCGTGACAGATGAATTAGGGAGGTTTAAGGTTGAAATCCTGGTCAGAGCAAAGAAGACGGAAGAGCGGAGAGGAAAGAAGCGAGATACAAAGGCATCATTCTTGCAAAAGGGAAACGAGCACCGCCTTTGCTTTGTTCAGGAGGAAGTTGCTTACGAAAACTGAAAATTATTCGTAGTAACTCGTATTTTGCAAATATCCAAACTCATGTGCAAATAACCGGCGAAAGATACTGTTTTGGGTTACTTTATGAGGTTAGAGTATACATCGGTCCTGTAGCTGTTCGATAATGTTGTGAACAGAAACAAAAAATGGTAAAAGAAATAGAGGGAGTTTGAAATGACATATTTTACGAGCCTGCCCAGCTGCCCGTGAAAAGATGTTTTTTGCCACACTATCTTCTGGTTCTCACGATGGTGGACATGCCACGCTGGAAACGAAATCGTATGTTTTTCTTGTCTTTTAGTAATTCGAAATTTTGTGAATTCAGAATTCAGACCTTTTTTCTTTTTTTTTCAATGACATTTTCCTTTTCTGCGCAGATTTTTTGTTACAGCTTCTGCACGTGGTTACCAACTTACTTTGACTATCTTCGATAAAATCGGAAAAGTGGATTGGTTCTCAGGGATAGAGGCCAAAACTGCCAGTTTAACTATTCACACGGCATCCAACCGTCAGCTGAATCGAGATCCTCGTAATTACTATCACTGGAATCGACGGCCCTTGCTGCCTCAGAAAATCGACCCCCTCGTGACCCAGTTCCAGCACGCAAGCTGCAATAGGTGCTAGTCCCAACACGTGTAGTAGCACTATTGTGCTGTGTTTAACGGCCGGAGTGCAGTCGGCTGCCCAAGTCAGGAAATTGGCCGTCCACCTTGCAGGCCGTAATTGCTTCTTGGGACGTCCACTAGCGGCTGGGCGGCTGCCAAGTGTGCGGACGGGCTGGGCCAGGGAAACAGGAAGTTTTACGACTGGCGGAGCCCCTTCCTTGCTGGTCACCTTCGTCCGCTTTCTTGTCCTGCCTGTAAATCGACAGCGTACCTACTGTAGTTTAGCGGATCGATCTGATTTGTACTCCCTTTCGGAGTTTCGGGCACCTCAACATCCACATAAAAATCGAGCATTGGAAGGTACACCGCCAATCGTTATTAGCGTTATGAACGCTATATCGGCACCCCCGAATTTTGACCCCAAAACCTGAAATAGAATTGATAACACTACATTTTTTTTACGTTGATTAATGTTCTGGTGAATTAGCGTTAATAATTTTAATTTAAGATCTTCTTGAATAGTGTGGTGTACGAACGTGTCAGTCCGTACAAAATAGTACTTTGTTGAGTAAAAAAGTATGAAACATGGATTAAATAATCGCGATCGCACATAAAACTGCGCTCAAAATGAAAGGCAGAATGAGATCGTACCTATTTTAGTGTAAAGATATTGATCACGTATTAATTATACGTGAGAAAACCCGAATTAGAATTATGAATAAATTAGAGTAAAAGGACGCGACGGTGTACGATTTGTCAAATTTTGTACTTTCACCTATTTTACTCTGAAGATCCTGATGGCAGATCGGTTGTACCCAAATCAGCGTTATGGATCAATTAGAGTAAACTTTTTTTTTTGAAATCTTAAAAAACTCAAATTAGCGTTGATAACGCTAATTAATTCTTAAGACTAATAATTTATAAACGCTAATAACGATTAGCGGTGTACAAAACACCAACATGGGGTTTATACTAGTGCTATTTATTCTAATTCAGTTTGAAATGACGTGGCATTTTTTAAACAGTTCGAAACAATTCACGGAGACGAAAGTGCTTTGTCGTTTCCTCAAATTTTTGAAGTTCGCGCGTAATGGACAATATGTAGCGTTGAATACTCGAGGTGTTTTCGGTTTGTATCCGTTTTCATGTGAAATCGTTATTCAATACCTAGAGAAAGAGGTGGGTGAAAGTTTTGTCACTAAATGACAAAGCAAAAAGAATGCATTAGCGAAAAAGTGGGGTTACTTAATGGATGCCTTAACTTTTAGTACCGTTACGTACCACATTTTTACTCGATAAAAATGTTAAAACATGTTTACTCGATAGATCAACCAAGGTTTTCCAAGATTGTAAGTTTAAAGAGTCACCTTCTATATTCTTGTTTTTTTGCTTTTAAGACGTAATTGCTCAATCTATCTAATTTGTGATTCCCCTCTTCGATAATGACACTAACAACAAACTAGATGCAACAACTAGATCAGCGAACAACCAATGCTCCCTTTGCCGTCAACCAACCTTCTTGAAACGAATTTTGGATTTAAAAAATTACAACACATTTCGTACAATGATGTAGAACGCACTTGCAAATTTGGCATAAATAACGTATACATCGCCAAAGACATGCAACTAACGGCTCATAAATGGTGTAGAAAACCATCGAGACATTCAACGAGCTGGTGATCTTTAATGCAACATAACTAAGTTCCCGTCATCTTCGAGCACATTGGACAAACCTAATCACAACCTTCATTATGAAAATTGTAATCAGGCTCAAGAGACGACCAACAAGCCACACCATCGACCAAATCATTGATCACGGTAGTGCACATGTAGTGTGTCGGAGGGAGGATAGGAGAAAGGGAAGGAACCCCTTACTCCTATTGCCTCGGCGATAGAGACATCGGTTCAAAAGTCTGAGGAGAATGACACTCTCACGTGGAAGTACAACAACATGGCAGCGAGACACGTCATCATAAGGCATCTCACTCAGGGTTTGGCAACATCTCATCTTCACATAGTGGCGGGTGCGGATATGTTGGCAGCCCAGGTGGATATTTACAAAAGTGGCACTATTCAAGAGCAACAGCTTGCTGAACAAAAACTAAGTGCATACTTTTACAAAGGGGGATAGATGTTGGACTACTCTAATGATCTTGCATCTTTATATATGGAGTTAGAAAGTGCTGGTTGGATGGGAACCATGAAAGCAAAAAACAACACCTTGATCATGAAATTACCGGATGAATATGAGAATGTGGTCAATCGAGTGCAGGATCTTGACGACAACCTATGGATCTGGAACTCAGTTGTCAGAAAGATCCTCGTCCAAGAGAACACTATTGAGATTTGGAAAGGAGGAAAGAGCTTTCAAGCTGTGACTGCCGGAACAGATCGGTAGAGCAAGGATTTTAAGAAACCCTATGGAAGTTTTGGTGGGGGGGGGGAAACCAGCCCAAAGGACCGATGATTCCAAAGGAACTATGCCATTTTTACAAGAAACTGGGTCATTACATGGCGGAGTGCACCAAACTGACGGAGCTGTGGCTCAAGGAGAACCAATCTAATGGATCCTCCGGAAAAAAGAAGGTAGGTGTGACCACACAAGTGAAAGGGGAGCTCGGAGAAGAGGAGACCTCGGACGAAGAGGACGGGGAGCTTATTCTTAACAAAAAGCTGGAGGAGAAGGAGATCACATGGACGCAGAAATGTGCCATCGGATCTATTTGAGAAGCTCTGGAGGAAAGTTGGATTATTGACTCAGGTGCCTCAATGCATATGTGTTGGGAAAAGCAGTTATTTACTAAGCTAAGAATGACTCTGACTGTAGAGATAAAGTATGGGGATGGAAGAGTGGTAACTACAGATCTAGTGGGATCGGTAGATTTAAAATTACTAGTAGAGGGTTAGATGTCCCTAGTTACATTCTCAAATGTCTTCTGTATACCTTAGTTAAGCAAGAATCTCATCTCTACCTCTATCTTCGATGACAAAGATTTTGAGACTTACACTAGGAAGGGAACTTTCACAGCAAAGTATGATGATGAGATTTCTTTCACTGCTGACAAAGGTAGCCAAGGAATGTTAAGGCTTATCTTGAGCAATGAAAAGAAGAATGCTTATTATGTTGGTATCCATGAGATGATGATATGGCATAAGCGGTTGGGACATGTGCATTTGGATAGATTGAGGGAGATAAAAAAGCTGGGTGTAGTGGAAGGAATTAACCTTGGGAATAATGAAGTGATGGATGATTATAGTGGTTGTGCACAAGGTCAGGCTCACAGATTGCCCTTTTTCAAATTTGCCACACATAAAGAGGAAAGGGTGCTAGATCTGTACACACTAATATCGCGGGACCAGCCAAAGTACCTTCAGTAGGAGGGAAAAGGTATATGCTAACCATAACTTATGACTGGTCCAGATATTCTAGAGTTTACTTCCTCAAAAATAAGCCTGAAGCACCAATTTAATTTAAAGTATATAAATTATGGAGTTAAAGTTGCAAGGAACCCGTATTAAGAGAATAACAAGTGATAATAGGGGGGAGTACACATCTAATCAATTTGAGGATTTTTTGAGAGATGAGGGAGTACAACACCAAAAGACAGTAGTTGATAATCCAAAACAAAACGGTGTAGCTGAAAGACTAAATAGAACTCTAGGGGATAGTGCCCGAAGCATGCCAACAGATATGAAGATAGGAAAACGCTTCTGGGCTGAAGCTATGAATTGTGCAAATTACATCAAGTATAGAGTTCGTACGTCAGCTATAAAAGGAAAAACACCTTATGAGAGATGGGTTAGGAGGAAGCCGGATGAATCTCATCTAAAAGTATTTCGGAGTCAAGTGTAGAGTCTGAATTTCTGACCGAAAGGATTGGAAACTAGATGCTAAGGGAAAGCCAAGATATCTAGATGGGATATGATAAGGATGTCAAGGGATACCGAGTCTATGATATGAGAAAAAAAATATCATAATGGTTTAGTAGCTAGTTGTCATAGATGAAGGGAAGACGATAGATCCTTTCAAATACTCTAAGACAATCAAAATTAAATTTGACTCACAAAATGAGGAAGAGTCAAATTTTCCTGAAAGGAATGTCATTCATCAGATTATTGCAGATTCGGAAGAAACTCAGACCGAGGAGGAGACTCGGATGAATTTGCAAGCTTTGGTATAGTCCGAGGACATGAGGGAAGAGGAAGAAGAGCCAGTTCCTATGGATTCGAAGCAGATGAAACGGTTCGGAAGAACCCGAGATTACCCTCCATTCGAACCTCCGAATTTTAGGGAGGACGAAGAAGCAGCAAGAGGCGAAAAACAAGCAGCTCACAAGGTAACAAAGTTGTCACATCCTGATGAGCCTCAGACTTACTCAGAGGCAGTGAAGAGTCCAAAAAAGTACAGATGGATTAGGGCCATTAATGATGAGACGACTTCCATTATAGAAGCCAATTCATGGGAGTTAGTGGAATGTCCTCCAAACAGAAAGCCAATTGGGTGCAAATGGGTGTTTAAGCTGAAACGGAACCGAAATAACACCATTGAGAGGTACAAAGCTAGATTGGTAGCAAATGGTTTTACCCAAAAGAAGGAGATTGGCTATGAAGAGACCCTTGCGCCGGTTATACGCTTTCCATTTGTAAGGACTCACCTCAGTCTAGCGGTAGCGAAAGACATGGAGATCCATCAAATGGACATTAAAACGACCTTCCTCAATGGTGAGTTAGAGGAATAGATTTTTATGAGGCAGTCGGAAGGCTTAGTGGAGGAATGAGAGGAGAGTAAGGTTTGCAAACTTATTTAGTCTTTATATGGATTGAAACAGGCTCCTAATCAATGGAAGAAGAAACTGGATGAATTTCTAACCAATATGGGATATGTCTGAATTAGCTCTGACCACTCTATTTCCATGTTTGAAGATGAGGAGGGGGTTGTTTTTATTGCCATCTATGTAGATGATTTTTTGGTATGGAGTAAGTCTATAGAAAAGATTAATAATCTAAAGAAAAAAATGAGAAGCAGATTTGGCATGAAGGATTTAGGGGAGGCAAGATATATCTTAGGAATTCAAATAGAAAGAGAGAGAGGGAAAAGAGTAATCAGATTAACTCAGAAAGAGGAAATCGGAAATATGTTAAAAAATTCAGATTGATAAGGCAAAAAGCTGTACCACTTCCATGGACTTAAATATTATTAGTGATAAGAGTGTTGAAGGAGGTGTGATAATCCTTCATGAGGAAATGAGTCCAAAAGGTAGACAGTCAATGAAGTAAATTCCTTATAGACAGGTTGGAGGAAGTGTGATATATTTAATGAATTGTAATTGGCCCGACTTAGCTGCAACAGTTGGGGTTCTGAGTAGGAGTCTTAATGACCCTAGAAAGAGAGATTGGGAGGCAACAAAAAGAGTCATGAGATATTTAATAGAAACCAAGGATCTTTGGTTGCATCTGAGAGGGGAGAATACTAACATCACCACTTGGAGTGATGCCAGCTATGGGGATGCTCCTATGAGAAGGTGTATGTTTGGATTGTTTTATATGTTGGAAATGGTGCTTGTTGTTGGAGCAGTTAGCCACAAAAGGTGAGTACATGGCCTCTTGTTCTTCGTCAATGAGCGAATGTGGGTGAAGTCTCTTTTGCAAGAACTTGGGTTCATGAAAGTTGGAGTTTAGAAAGTGTTTTGTAATAACCAAGCTACCATTGCAATTGCAGTTAATCTAAAACACCATTTCAAAGCTAAACATATCGACATAAAGATGAGCTTTGTGAGAGAAAAGGTTTTCAACAAAATTTTGAGTTTGGAAGATAGACCAAATGGGGAAATGGTGGCAGATATGATGACAAAGCTAGTCAATAATCCAAGTCAATAATCTAACTTTCCTCCGAAGCTTCACGGATAGCTCCGATCGCACATTTTTTCCTCCAAAGGATCTCCTTCTCCTCCAGTTTTTTGTTGAGAAGAAGCTCCATGTCCTCTTTGCAAGGGTCTCCTCTTCTCCGCGCTCACTTTTCACCTGTGTGGTCACAAGTGCCTTCTTCTTTTCGGAAGATCCACCAGATTGGTTCTCCTTGAGCCTCTGCTTCGTCAGTTCGTCAGTTTGGTGCACTTTGCCATATAATGACCCAGTTTTTAACAAAAACGGCAAAACCGCTTTGGAGTCGTCAGTCCTCCGAGCTGGTTCCCCCCACCACCAAAACTTCCATAGGGCTTCTTAGAATCCTTGCTTTATCGATCTTTTCTGGCAAGCAGAGCTTAACGCTCTTTCCTCCTCTCCGGATCTCAATAGTGTTCTCCTAGACGATGATCATTCCAACTACTAAGTTCAGATCTATAAGCTGTTATCAAGATCCTTCATTCGGTTGACCACATTCTCATAGTCATCTGGTAATTTCATGAACAAGGTGTTCACTTCTGCTTTCATGGTTCACATCTAACCGGCACTTTCCAACTCCATATACAAAGATGCAAGATCATTAGAGTAGTCTAACATCTTTCCCTATTTGTAAGAGTATGCACTTAGTTTCTGTTCAGCAAGTTGTTGCTATTGAATAGTGCCACTTTTGTAAATATTCACCAGGGCTGCCCACGTATCCGCACCCGCCTCTATGTGAAGATGACTTGTTGCCAAACCCTGATTGAGATGCCTTATGATGACGTGTCTTGCTACCATGTTGTTGTACTCCATGTGAGAGTGTCATTCTCCCCAGACTTTGGAACTGATGTCTCTATCGCCAGGGCAATAAGAGTAACGGGTTCTTCCCCTTTCTCCTTTCCTCCCTCCGACACACTGCTCTCTCTTTTATCTCCTTCCTTTGTTGAACCAGATGATTTCCCAGAAAATCTAGCTCCCCCAAACCTTGGTGGAGTTCATAGGAATGGACGCCTCACTTCTCCACTCACTATTCTCCAATACTCCTTTTCACACATTGCTCATGTCATCGTCGTTTCCCAATAGATGAATCTTGTTCCATTGAAAATGGGCACCTTAGAGGGTGGGCCCATAACCTGTTATTTTCTATCCCCCATTGGATTACAAAATTCCCTTTACAATCAGAAGCCTCTAGTTAAGTTTTAATGGCTCATTTGTTCCCAGAACTACAGCCACCGTGGCAAGCGAAGTTTAAGGATGAGTACATTCTTGTGTAGTTTGGACCGCGCGAGTCCAAAGAAAAATAAATTTATTAAAACGCCCAACTAGACGATTAATTATCAAGAGGCAAAGATGCCTATTTTTACACAAACTCTGTAGGAGAGAGGCGACTACCAACCAAATTGACTAAGTCCTAAACCCCTCTCTAAAACCCTCTATATTGTTGTACAACACCAATCACACGACTGTACCGTACAAGATGGTACTGGTCTCGTTGTACCTTTTGTACGGTCAAGGTATGTCTTTGCCATGGTGGGGATTTCATTCACTTTAAAACTCGTTTTGATGCTCACCGGTGACTGCGCATTTTAATTACGCTGCGCCACGCGTCATCCGATGAAGTAATGTCCCTAAACCACCAAAAAGGCCATTCCGAGATATTGGCTTAAATAAAAGGTGTCTGATGCAAACCTACTTTTAATGTTCACTGTTTTAAACAAATGTCCGATTCATTTGTTTAGTGCGATACTGGCGGGCATACAAAATTTTTACTAATTCTATGTGATATTTTATCGATACTTAGTTAATCGGTTTAATTTGCATGTATCTATTTAAGTAGCTATCTAACCCTATATATCCCAGCACAATTCCTAAAATATAGGACAAGGCTGTCGGATAATCCAGGGAACTGTAAGGACCAGGATCAATTCCTAGCTGGTCCGTAATATTTTTAGTACAGTCTTCTTAGAATATCCACTGTCTCCTCTTAGCTTCTGAAACAACCATAGATTTATTTCTCTCTCTCTCTCCGGTAAACAATGACTACAACAAGTGTGGGGATCCGAAAAAGAGAGGTTAGAGCCTAGCTGCCTTTAAAACCTTTTTGTTTCTAGAAAGAAAGACGTATAAAATACATAAAGAAAATACATATTTCAACAACACGTTAGTATTTTGCAGAAAAACTCTATGGGCATTTGAGTGATAGCAAATTATGAGATTCCACACGTACACCACAATAATCACTCATACACCAACTACCATACTATTGGTTAGAGTATGGAGAAGCTCACTAAAGGTTGACTTCTTAGTGTTGTTTTCGCTTATTCAACCATTGATGACCCTCCTCTAGAATGCCATTTCTTAAAAGAGCTAAACATATTAGCAAAGCGCGTTTCTAAGCTCTTATATTAAAGACAAAATATGTTATTTTTTTTATTCAATTGGTCCACATAGGTTACGACAACAAGGGGGACCTTAGAAGAAAAAAGAACATTTAAATTGGTCTGTATCGAACAAAAAAAAAATAGATGACAAAAAATGACATGCGATCACT
>JBBHKE010002886.1:0-30868 GCA_037447655.1 Zygnema cylindricum
GAAAAAAATGCAACAAAAGGACAGGTAAGTAAAAGGCAAAAAAAACGAATGCCAGAAACAGTTAAAGAAAGGGTAAAGATTACAAAAGAGAAAAAAACTAAAGTACACCATCCGATCTGAAACTCATGTGGTCCGGAGGGTCACTTGTCTGACGAAAAGGCAAAGTGTCCTTTCGTAAGAAGAAAAAGAAACAAATCTAAAGAAGAATAAAATTGAAAAAGGAATCTAAAACTGAATCTAAAACAGAGGTACAAAGAGAGAAATAACGAGAAATAGATTTCTAGCCTGTGTTATCCAAGATTACAGCTGGTAAGCCGAGTTTGGAGGAAAGGAGTATAAAGAAGACTTAAGAATTCCAACACCCCCCCCCTTTGCTCGAAACAAAGACCGGCGGAAGAAACAAAGACCGGCGGAGGAGCGCTGAGCATCAAACTCAAGGAGGGAGAAGGCCTTAGTCAAAAATTCGGTCATTTGGATAGAAGAGGAGCTTTGGTAAAAGAGGACATTGCCACCAGCAATGGCGTCGCGGGTGAAGTGAAATTGGATGTTGATATGTTTCGCCCCATGATGATTTACCGGATTGATCATGAGTGCAAGGGCCTCTTACAAGTCACAAAAAACGGTGGCGGCAGATTATTGGCTGACTTGTAAGTTGATGAAGGATCAAAGTCAGAGAGCCTCCTTAGTGGCTTGGATAGTTGCCATGTACTCGGCTTCAATTGACAACAGCGCAACAATCGGTTGCTTCTAGGAGGCCCAAGAGACAAAGGCAACCCAAAGGGAAAAGCAAACACCTGTGGTGGAGCGGAAGGAATCCAAATCACCCCCATAGTCGGCATCGCATAGAGGAGCAGAATCAACCGAGGCCTGGAGGAACGAAAGGCCTGAAGGTGAGCTTCAGAGTTTAAGTGCCCTAAAGGAAATAGAGCACTCTTTTGGTTGCAAAGAGATGGTCAGAAGTGGGATTTGTAACAAATTGACTTAACCTGGCCAATTGCAAGAGCAATGTCCGGGCTGGTGCCAGTCATTGCATACACTAAACTACCAACAATGGACCTAAAATGATCATGAAAGTCCTTGTGGACCGACCCATTGGATTTTTTGATAAGCTTGACATTGGGATCTTATAGGGTAAAAATAGGGCTGCAAGCGGCTTTGGAATATTTGGTCAAAATTTCACCTATGTACTTTTTTTGGGAAAACGAATGGCTTCGAGATGGACGATCTCTAAAACAAATGAGCCGAGACAATGATCCACTTCCCTTAAGTCTGTCATGGAGAAGGGGGTGTTTAACATGGTATTGACAAGCGGGATGAGTGAGGAGGGGGTACCAAGAAGAAGGTCATCTACATTGATTACAAGGATGATGATGACTGTGGTTCCTTGAAGGAAAAGACCAAAGTCGGCATAAAGTTTCAAAAAGCTCTCATGGAGGAGGATGGCTTCAAGAGGCTTGTTCCATACTCCGGGAGCTTGTTTAAGGCCATAAACAGATTTGAGAAGGCGACACACCAAATGTTACCTGCCGAGATATACCCTGTACCCTTTTGGTTGACGTAGGAAGAATTCTTCTGAGTGAAGTCTTTGATCCAAATGTCGTAACCGAATTTTTGTAGGTGAGAAACATGTAGTTTGGTGCTTGTCCATGCTTCATATAGAGTGACACCGTTAGCACAAAACTTGGACAACAAACACGGAAGTTGGACAACAATGGCGAACATAATTTGCTGTCGCGACAGGTTCTCCAAAAATGTGGTGGGCAAAATAGCATAATGTAACATGGACTGAGCCATGTTAAAGATGGTTCGATTGGATCATTCAACGACACCGTTTTGTTGAGGAGTATTGGTGGTTATGGTTTGGTGAGTAATTCTGTGAGTTGTGAGAAAAGCAAAGTACTCGATGAAGTACTCCTATTGTCTCTATGAAATGAAGGGCTTTAATGGCGTATGGAAGTTTTTAATGCGGCTAGACGTTAGATTTTCCACAAGTGCTTTGTACTCTTTGAATTTTTGGAAGGTGTCAAATCTTCCTCAGAGAGGATAAAGATGATTCTAGCAAGTTATGTCATCAATAAAGACGACGAAGTAAAGTGCACCGGTGGGACTGGAAGTGGACATAGGTTTGTAAAAATCGGAATGAATTAATTAGAGTGAATTAGAAGCTTTTGGAATTATTAGAGAGAAAAGAAGGTCTCGCAAGTTTACCCTCAATGCAACAAGAACAAAAGTTGTATTTTTGAAAACAATGTTTTTTTTTAAAACAACTCTAAGCCAAAAGATTAATTGTTTTTTTGGAGAGAAATGAAGGTCTCGCAAGTTTACCCTCAATGCAACTGGAACAAACAATTAATTGTATTCTTTAAAACAAAACAATGTTTTTTATAAAACAACTTTTTTGAAAACAATGTTTTTTTTTAAACAGCTCTAAGCCAGTGACGAGGACTTTGATTAGTTGGTGCAAGCCACATTGGAAAAGGTGGCTGTACCGAAGGTGCCACTTTGACAGGGTGGACGTGGCAAGAGATGTGGCAATGTTGGCTGATCCAATTGTGGAAAAAAGACACAGAATGTAGATGAATCCGGTTTGAAGTCCAATACCAATTGTGCGGGCATTGGTGGAGAAGACTTTGACGTCCTTTTGAAAAAATACAGTAGTAGTGTTTTGATTTAGGGCGGCAACGTCAAGAAAAATAATCTTCTTCACGACAAGGATGAGGACATGAGATTGTGTAAAAGAGAATCTTTTTGGAGGATCGTTGGCGATGCAAATTTGTCCAAAATGAGTAGTGGTGAGGACGGTACAGTTTCCTAAAGAGAATCCTCATCAGTGCAAAAAGAGGGGCATCAGTGGTAAACCATCTGATCGATAAGAGAGATGGTGGAAGGCGCCGGAATTGACGATCTAAGAATCGGAGGACTCGGTAGAATTGAGGAGAAACGTCATATTCACGGCGTATCCAAATTCGGATGGTAACAATACGTGCGGATTGGTTTGGTTATAATTTGGAGTGGGAGTAAGTTGACTAGAGTGGTAGTAAGTAGACTATAGGCGTACTAAGGGTAAGAATTGGAAATCAATGGAAAGCCATTTGGTGACCATATAGAATGCGTCAGAAAAATGGATTTGTGGGCGCAAAAGTGTCGTGGGCGGTTGGTAAAATTGCTCCGGCAGTTGAGGCTTGACCAAAATATAGACACTGCCCAATATTGTGTCCACGTCCATGAGAAAGTCCAAAACTTTCTTGACAATCGTGTTTTCGTTTGGGGACCGGAGAGATGTCAATGACGTAGTTAGGCGCACAACATAACAACAAGAGTTTTTAGAACTGCAAATGGGTGGAGGAAATGTGGCCAGCGCTACACTAGCAATCGGAGGAAGATTCTGTTTAGTTTCCTCGTGGACCAAACTGGGAGTGAGGGATTGGATAGTGACAACTGTAGAGGAGCTGTTGATAGAGGAGAGAAAAACCGATTAAGATGCTAAAAGACAGCCCAAGATGGCCGAAATAATGTCTTCATCAAAGACAACGGCACCGACATTTTTGAGACATCCAAAAATGGGTTTGATGGAGTGGATATGTCCTTGAAGAGGGTTTGTAATTTTTTTTTGAGTTATGTTAAGTTGGTGTCGAAAGAGTAGTTGTGTTAACTTGGTGTCGAAAGAGTAGTTTGTTAGACCATGATTAGTTTTTGTACGAATGGGACAAAAGTGTCGTAGCACTCTAAGCAGAGGTGGCGTCACATATGAGATCAACCTGGGATTTCAACCAGCCGAGAGTGCGCCTCTTTATTGTCAATAAGCCAGGCTATTTGGCAGCAGCATCGGAAAGGTTCCACAATAATAACGGACCAAAGTTTCTCACGCCGCAAAAAATGCTCTACTTGGTATTTCCAACCATAGTAATCCGTGCCATAAAATTTAGCAACGTTATTGGAGCTAACCAGGAGTGGACCATAACCTATTGACATGGCCGGGGACTGCAAAAATGGAGAGGTAAGGAAAAGGCAAAATAAATGATTGCTAGAAATAGTTTAAAAAAAGTTAAAGTTTACAAAAGTGAAAAAGACTAAAGTAGTGAGCAAGGACGTCACGTAGTGAAATCTAGATAATCTGATCTGTAGCTCGAGTGATCCGGAAGGGTCACTTGTCTTTTACTAATGTAGGACAAAAGGGCAAAGTGTCCTTTCGTAAGAAGAAAAATAAATAAATAAAAAAATAAAACTGAAATGAGAATTTTAAACTGAATCTAAACCAAAGGTACAGAGAGATAGCGGGAAAAAGAAATTTAGCCTGCATTTTCTAAGACTACAGCTAGTAAGCTAAGTTTGGAACAAAGGAGAATAAGGAAAAAATAAAAATTCCAACAGAGTTGTGGAGGGAGGGATAGTGCGAGGGAGAGGTAGAGAGATGCACAAGTGTAAACTCCACACAAGTCCAAATGTGCTGACCAAGCAAGATCTTTGCTCTCTTAGAAGCCAAAATATTGGTCAGAATAAAAAGTCGTTTCTTCATCGGATATACAGGCTCCAAAATGGATAGCGATATAAATTAGTTGATGAAATTTTGAGTATTTTGTGATCTAGAGCAAAAAAAAAAAAAAAAGTTTTCTAAGAATTTTACATTTTGTTTCACAAAATAATTCGAAGCTAATTTTTTACCATTAAAAAGCTAAAGTTAAGTCGATATGAGAGTTACATTAATCAGTTCACCCCATAGTTGACGTTTAGGTTGAGGAAAATGGTGAATACGTTGCAAATCGACAGTGTTTTATTTCATCAAAACATAAAATTATTCATCAAATGAAACCAAACTCTGCGATAATGATAAATGATAAGTTTCCTGCTCGATTGGCTAGCTTTTGTAGATTTAAAACAACGATATTTTTATGTCGATAGATGGATACTGTCCTTACATACATATATGGTGGATTCAATTTTTGTCTCAGTCGAGAGATGGAAAATTTTTGTATGGTGGCCAATTTCTGGTAAATAAATAGTAAAGATACTATTGACTAAAAAAGGAACGGGACAATGATTAAATAAATGGAATAAAAAAATTCTCCATATGGAACAACACGTACCTTTAGTTGATTTGTATCGAGCTGAGTGATGTTGTGAACTGATGTTTCCACAACTCTTAACGATTCATTGGAAATGAATGCCAATGGAGATATTGAAAAAATCCATCGGATACCAAGAAAACCCGAACAATTACAAGATAAAGGATTAGGCTTATTTGTACCCAAACACACTTTATTTTGACAAGAAGGAGACTCATAACTGCTTGTAGATTCAGTCTGTCGGCAATATTTTTCGAGGGACTCATCAACAATGTCATCGCATAGCGGATTATCTGCCAGGCTGGATAAACACAAAAAAAAGAAAAAGGAAAAGTTAAAGAGGAGGAAATACATGATAAGCAACATTTAAAAATTTGTTCATAGATGGTTCAAAAGTTTAGAATTTCAGAGTCAACGACCCTTTTCTTTGCTTTTGTTTTTATTCGTTTCTTTCTATATGTTGAACTATGTCTCAAGATTATTCTAGGAGAGCAGTGCAAAAAAACATAACTAAAAAAGTCAATAAATAGGCAAAGGAACCTTTCCGGGAGCCATGTTTATAAATTGATTGAAAAAATAACTCTCTTCTATAACAATTTATCTTCTGAGGTTCCAAAAAACTTCTAAATCAACTCTAAAAATTGTTTCGAAGTGCAAGATTACAGTCACCTATCTATTGGAGTTACCCATTAAAGACTAGGTCGAAATTGACATCTATATTCCTAAACGTCGGTAGTGTAAAAGTTTCCCCTCAGGAGCTATATGAAACCGTTTCCTTTCTTGATTCCTTTCACCTAGGTTACTTCTATCGAGATTAGTCACACCTCTACTTGGGAACCGTATATGCGACTCTTGGTTTTTTCCTTGCTTGTCTTTTCTCATAAAGACCTTTTACCTCATTTGTAGTTTTTTAACTTAGCTAAGTGATAAAGAAACCACCGACAAAATCTCTCCCTCTTGTTCCATTTTTCCTCTTCTTCCTTTGTCGTCATTACGCGTTTTTGCCTCCTCTCTATTTTTGGCTTTATCTTGTTTTATTTTTCCGACCACCTTATGGCCTGCTGTTCTAAAGGTTATGGGTCCACAACCCAGGTTCTGTCAAACTGTGTCACTAAAGTTCAAAGAAAATATTTTAATATTCGGAAGTCTTAAGTCGAACACCTTTTTAGTCTAAGACCTTTTTAGTCTCGAAAAAATTCGGGGTCACATCGTTGGTCAGATCCAGTCCACCCTGCCATAATCGCCGCCACATTTGCTACCTTGCAACTCGCAATTCTCGGATGGATGGAAAAAGGGTCCAATGGACTTTTGGCCTTGTCTTTTCATTGGAAGGCGGGTTCACGAATTCGGTTTGTGGTGGAAAAACGTCTCATGTGGTGGACGCTTCTTTGAGGTGCTTATAAAACTGAAACTTAGCCAAATCAACTCTCACTGCGTATGGAGTAATTTTATTTAAATAAGACAAAATTGATAGTATACTAACATTTATCCAAATTGTCAAGTCTCCCGTTGGTCAATTGGAATGTACCCATCACAAAATCAATCGTGATGATATGATTAGTGGCATTTTTGTTTCATTACCTCCCTTCTTTGACACTTTCACTTTCAGAAGTAGAGCTCGTAAGAATCCTGCATACATCGCTATCAAAGATCTTACTAACGGACTCATGCAGAAACACGAGAAACGCATAAAATACCTAACACCTCATCCAACGGATCTGCACCAACCACGTTTGCTCCTAAGAAACCCCCCCTAGAAAGATTTGTGGCTATTTGCAAAGAAAGAACGCGACTATCGCGTGTTGAGCTTTACATTATCTTCCATCGACGTCTAATATATGGCCAGCACATCCGCCAAACAAACCTTATGTTGTCTTCTTGCCTATCTCTCTTTTTCTCAATCTCCTCTACTCCTATCTTTTGCTATTATTAACGTGCCATAGCCCTTACATAAAGACATCCCATTAACAAACACGCGCACCAAACATGTTTACATTCAATTTCGCTTCACCCGTATAAAATCATCAATGGCACCGCTATTTTCTTTTGTTGTGCGAAGGCAAATGAACTTGTTGATTTCTTTAGCCGTTTTTTTACAAGCACATGTTTCTCCGGTCATCGTGGCTAGTCACGCTTCAATCTAAAGGGGTTATTTGAATCACCCATTGAAGCCTACGTCTAAATTGACATCTAATTTTCTGTCTTAAACGCTAAGTAGTACATTACAAAGAGCTATGAACTTGATTGACCTTTGTATAGATACATTTTGTAGTGTAAAAGATTCTCCTTGTAAACTATACGCATTCGTTCCCTTTCTTGATTGCTTTTATGGAAGCTAGTTCTACCTAGACTAGTCACACCTAGAATTCGTTTTACCTCAAAACCGCATACACGACTCCTCAGTTCTTTTCCTTGCTTGTCTTTTCTCATAAATTCCTTCTGTCTCATTTGTAATTCTTTAGCTTAGCTAATTGAGAAAGAACCCTACGACAATCTCTCTCTTGTTCCATTGTTTCTCTTGCCTGTTCTATTTTTTGCCTGTTCTATTTTTTGCTTTAACTTGTTTTTCCTTTTCGGCCACCTTATGGCCTCACCTTCTATACTGTCCTTACTTAACAGCCAGGGAAAAAAAATCATATGAAATCAATAGACAAATAAATAAAGGAAAAATTATTGTCATACAAGGAGGCATAATCACGTGAGACCACTCACTCTATCGCTGGCCCAGTATCTCCAAGGCCTGTGGCTCCAGCCAATTTGTTGCTCCTCAAAGAAATATACTCAATGTTGGTTGTATTTGGAATTTTGCTGAGTGGTGAAATATCTCCACCGATTCTATTGTCTTGCAGTAATCTGTGGAGGAAAATTAATTCTAATTTAGAGCTATTTTTGTACCCGATTACTGCCGCTTTATGACTTATTTTGTACACGTGTAAACCCATGTACATTTTATTTTCATGGAAGTGAGAGATAAAACAGTCAAAATACATAAACAGGTCACAAAAAAATTAAAGAGAAGAAAATAAAAGAACAAATCCTGAAAATAAGAAGATGAAGTTGAAAGCAGCATACAAGAGGTAATCCCTAAAAAACTAACTGCAGTATTGGCAACCAAAATTGCAAAAAAGTAGAATCACTAGAGTTGGAATGGACCGATCCGACCGAAAAGCCGATGAATTTGGATAAACAAATTCGGTTCAACATCGAACCAATAGAGCCTCTTCAACTACCTTTCGATTTCAGTACTGGGAAATAAAAATTGTTTCGTATGTGCCTCAGATCTTCTTTCCAGAGCCGTAAAAGACATTAATTTATTGTTTATGGTTTGGAGGTAACATCGATTCAAAGATCTCATGGCCGTCCAGTTTTTCGTTCTGTAGACGGCCAGGATTTCGATCCTTACGCATGCAAAAATTTAAGTAGTGATGGCGGCAGTTTAGAGCGTTTTTATTGGTTTGCTAAAAGATACAACAGAATGGATTTATTTTAGCGTTTCTCGTCTGGATTTACACTTCGCCGAGTCAACTGCGTGGGAGACAGTGTTTGCCACTTCACGCCTGAAAATAGCACTGCAAAAAATACAGAAAAACAACTGATCGTTTGACCCATTAGGAGAATAAAGACAACTTTTCTCCGTCGGGTGGCGTTAGGAAATGGACGTGGGGCGGACGTCGCACTTGCGGACCAAAAAAACCTATCGCTCCTCCCTCTCTCCCTGCCTCTCTCTCTCCTTTTCTTCCTCTTCATTTCTCCCTCTCTCTCTCTCCCTCTCTCGCTCCCACGCTTTTCAGGAGGGAGAGGGAGCGGGAAATTTTATCCTCTCTCTCTCTCTCCCTCTCTCGCTCCCACTCTTCAGGAGGCAGAGGGAGGGGGAAAGTGAGAGGGAGAGAGGGAAAGGTAAAGGGAAGTGGTGAGGGAGACAGAGAAAGATAGGGCGGGAAATACCGAGAATGAGGGGGAAAGGGAGAGGGAACGTGAGAGAGGGGAGTACTGAGAGGGCAAGAAAAACTGAGAGGGGGAGGGAGAGGAGGGAGAGGGATGGGACAACCGAGAGAGAGGAGAGGGAAAGTGGGAGGAGAGGGAAAGAGAGAGGGAGAGGAAAAGCCACGTGGTGAGGGAGAGGGAGATGAGACAGTGAGAGAGTGGGAGAGGGAAGGGAAACCGAGAGGGTGAGGGCGAGGGAGAAAGAGGGGAAAACCGAGAGAGAGAGAGACAGGGAAGGAGATGAAGAGGGAAGGAAAACTGATGAGAGGGTTAGGAGGGGAAGTCTGAGATAAAGTGGAAAAGAAAAGTGAGAGGAAGAGGGGAGGGAAAGGGAGCGAGAGTGAGAGGGGACAGGAGAGGAAAAAAAATGAAATTTTCTAGGGGCAGAAAGTGTTAATATGAACATGTTCCATGCCGTACGTTTTGAAAACATTCCTAGAAAAAACTGTGGTTTTGTCAGAGATTTGAAGCGCCATAGTTCATCAATACTTGACATTTTTGTTTTTATTTACTGGGCCATTATTGTGGTCTAATATTCTCTTGCAAAAAAATTGATTTTTCATGATGTGTTTCTATGCCAACTTACCATATGTCTCCTGTGTTCAGTCATTTGGTGATAAAATGACGTTTTCTTAAAAATTCACCAAACCCGTTTTACAAGCCTGATAGGATTTTCTTTGCATTTGTGTATAAGACCCTATTTTCTGGATATGGCGGATTTCGGTATCGTTGAAAACTTGGTTTACAAATGAAAGTTTCAAAATATTTTGTTTTCTTTATCCATAATTTTGAAGCTCCATATCTCGCGGAACTAAACATTTCGCAATGTTTAATTTTTTGCTTTGGCTCATTATTTCCGCTTATCTGCCAAATTATATATTTTCCATGATATGTGTTCGTGTCTATAATCCAAAAGGTTGATTGGGGTTTGATCATTTTGTCATCTAATTTTCAAAGGCTATAGCCTGGTTAGTTTTTGCGGAAAAATCTGATTTTTTTGTCACCAGTGCTTTAGTGTGTCTTCTATGATGTCACCAAGATTTGGATTTTTTCCGTAAATACCGACGGAGATACGTCAAGGCGCAAAACAAAACGATTTGCCTAGTGAACCGAAAATTTTGGTTTATTTATGATTGACTCTAGTGTTAACAATATGGTTGATTTTCGGTGTATCTAGGGCCGATTATCTTCAGATTGCAAACTAAAATTACCAAACAGGTTGTTTACTCCAAATGAGGCGGACAACCACATATTTTGTACTCAACACTTAAAAATTTGTTCTATAACTTATGTGACAGGATAGAAAATCACAAAAAAAAAAATGTCAAAAGTTTCCGTTGGTCATTAACAAAAGCTAAACCTCAAAACCTAGTATAGAATTGAACACAAAAATAATTCATATGTTATCCTGGAAAAAAATTAACAAACTGCCACCAAAAAGCTGAACTTTGTTAGAATGACATGAGACTTTAACAACAATACAGTAACGCATCTTCAACAGGGAAATGGTACCTACCTGGAAAAAAAGAAGAGAACTGTCCATAAAACCATAGGAAAAGTTGATATAGTGACTAAATATTACAAGGTTTGCAAAGTATGCTAATGCTGGCAAATAAACAGAAAACGGAACACAAGAAAATAATAAATACTTACGCAGCTTGAAGGTTTTCGAATTGACTGAAGAACGATGTAGTGAGGTCTCCGGAAATGCTGTTTGATTGAAGGTTCCTGTAACCATTCAACAACTCAGATGTTCAATGATCATGCATTTTGTTTTATCTTAACACATCAAACCTGAAATGTTTGGCAGAGACAGCACCGAACGTAGAAACTCTAGCTTTTGAAGATCAAAGAAATAATTGGTCAAGGAGATTTTTGCCTTCCCTTGCAGCATAACCTCCAGTATAGGACCCAAAAGCAGCCCCTCCCTGTGACAGAACAGAGTACATTACATTCTCATTTTGTGCGCCCCACAGGTAAATAGAGTTCAATTAGTCCATTATCCAATAGACTGTTTCATTTAACGAATTATTTAGTCCTATGTTAACGCCCATTAATTTTTTACGTTCAAGCGTGTGACATCATAAAGTTTATTTCCGAATGAAACCACACCGCATAATTTTCTAAACCAATGCAACTACACTGATATGAGGAAGCCACGGAAGTGAGGAAAAGGACAAGTTTACAAATAATGTTGCTATAGCGGAAAAGTTTTCAACAAAAACACGATGAAAAACACAAAGTACACTTACAAACCAATAAGACTGCCGTTGTATTTTGAAGGAAAGCTTGGGAGCGTTGTCAATTCAATCCCCATTCCACTCAAGTCCCTGCAAAAAAATGTCATCGATATCAAGATTAGAAGTAGTTACAACCTTAACATGTAAAACACATGATTTACGAAAGAGCAAAATCACGCATCGTGTCCATGGAGAAAGAGAGAGAGAGAGAAAAAAAGAAAGAGCGGTGGAGAGGGAGAGAGAGAAAGAGAGAGCGCATATTCTAAATTTCAACAAAATGAGAGGCTTGTTGCCCCAAAATTCTTCCTGATTGCTGATGAAATAGGGAGAAGGCAGGAGCATGTGCCTTACAATTTTTCAAGATAAGAATCGGGGAGATTTGATGTTACATTACTAAGAAAATTGTTTGCGAGATTCCTGCACAGATGAACCTCAATAGCCCCGTGAAAAATGTTACACTGCTGAATGCACGGAAAAAACGTCTGAATAGGTTTGAAAGATGGTTATGAAGTCGTATTAGAAACTTACAGTTGTTTTAAACTCGTCAAATTTTGCAGTGGTGGCAGAGACCCAGTAAAGCCATTGTCACTCAAATCCCTAAAAAAAATACGGAAAATCAATATTTATAACATCCATTGTGACATCGAAAAAGCTACAAATTAGGACTTAGACGCAAAGCTGAAGTTTTTCCAATAGAAATGAACATGACAATAAGTTTTGCCTTGCTACAAGATTCAACATTTCTGCACATAATTGACGAGACTGAACTTGACGAGCCTAACTGTGTATAACACGAACTTTAATAATTAGCCTTTATTACAAACTGGATGTTTTTTTTTGCCTCGTAGACACAATAACTTACAAAACCTCCAAGATTTTAAGAGTACCGATCTCAGGCGGGAGACTTCCTCTGAGGCCACACTTGGCCATCCGTCTGGACAAAAAAATAGAAAAAAAAATCAGTTCAAAAATTATTCCAATACGATTCCCTTCATGTCAGGGAGACAGACATGATAAACTAAAACATATTTCTTAAACTTTTTTTGCAGGCCTTTGAAAAATCAAAACAAGTTGTTCTGTGGAGACATTGTAGCAAAAAGTGTGAAAGGTTGACATTGAGAATAGAAATCAAGTGTTAAAAGGTGAATGTTAAATTACAGACCCATTGGAATAAAGAAATATAATACATAAACAGATTTACTTACAAAACATTATTTTGTTGAGCGTCACTTTTGATGCCTCTCCCTCTCCCTCTCCTTCTCCCTCTACCCCCCTACCTCTCCTTCCTCTTTTTTCCCCTTCTCTCCTTCTTTCTACTATCTCTTCTCTCTCCCACTCTCCAAATTATTTACTGTCTTGTACTGTGACTGGAAAATTCTCTCTCTCTCTCTTTCTATCTCTCTCTCTCTCTCACACACTCAAACGACCAGACACCATCCAAACAGGTAGGATTCATCTAAAACAAAACTACGAGTCCCTGTAGCTAAAAAACCTCGTCTCTTGTGTATCCACACCCTGAAATGTATGTAGAAAATGGCCCGTACATTAAATTGAGCCTTCCAAACTATAATGCCCATTCAGATAAAACTGAAACCTAACAACATAATTTTCTAGATCAATGCATCAAAAAGCTACAGAAGCGAAAAATTGCTATGTTTACAAAAAAGATTTTACAAATAACTCGCAAAAGTGATTTAGGTATCTTTACAGAACAAGAAAAAAAAATAAAACCCACTTACAAAGCAAGAAGACTTTTATTGTACTTTGATGGAAACGATGGGAGCTTGGTTAATTCTATCCCTATTCCACTCAAGTCCCTGCAAAAAAATGTCATCGATATCAAGATTAGAAGTAGTTACAACCTTAACATGTAAAACACATGATTTACGAAAGAGCAAAATCACGCATCGTGTCCATGGAGAAAGAGAGAGAGAGAGAAAAAAAGAAAGAGCGGTGGAGAGGGAGAGAGAGAAAGAGAGAGCGCATATTCTAAATTTCAACAAAATGAGAGGCTTGTTGCCCCAAAATTCTTCCTGATTGCTGATGAAATAGGGAGAAGGCAGGAGCATGTGCCTTACAATTTTTCAAGATAAGAATCGGGGAGATTTGATGTTACATTACTAAGAAAATTGTTTGCGAGATTCCTGCACAGATGAACCTCAATAGCCCCGTGAAAAATGTTACACTGCTGAATGCACGGAAAAAACGTCTGAATAGGTTTGAAAGATGGTTATGAAGTCGTATTAGAAACTTACAGTTGTTTTAAACTCGTCAAATTTTGCAGTGGTGGCAGAGACCCAGTAAAGCCATTGTCACTCAAATCCCTAAAAAAAATACGGAAAATCAATATTTATAACATCCATTGTGACATCGAAAAAGCTACAAATTAGGACTTAGACGCAAAGCTGAAGTTTTTCCAATAGAAATGAACATGACAATAAGTTTTGCCTTGCTACAAGATTCAACATTTCTGCACATAATTGACGAGACTGAACTTGACGAGCCTAACTGTGTATAACACGAACTTTAATAATTAGCCTTTATTACAAACTGGATGTTTTTTTTTGCCTCGTAGACACAATAACTTACAAAACCTCCAAGATTTTAAGAGTACCGATCTCAGGCGGGAGACTTCCTCTGAGGCCACACTTGGCCATCCGTCTGGACAAAAAAATAGAAAAAAAAATCAGTTCAAAAATTATTCCAATACGATTCCCTTCATGTCAGGGAGACAGACATGATAAACTAAAACATATTTCTTAAACTTTTTTTGCAGGCCTTTGAAAAATCAAAACAAGTTGTTCTGTGGAGACATTGTAGCAAAAAGTGTGAAAGGTTGACATTGAGAATAGAAATCAAGTGTTAAAAGGTGAATGTTAAATTACAGACCCATTGGAATAAAGAAATATAATACATAAACAGATTTACTTACAAAACATTATTTTGTTGTGGGGCAGTTTAGTATAGACATTTGAATCATGTCCCTTCTCTTAATAAAGACTAATAAAGACTTCAAGTTTCTACATCTCTCAAGTTTCTCACATACTTACAGTCTTTACCGTCTTTCAAGAAAAGGTGAACAACGCAATTTTTTCAGTCAAATAATTAGGTGTACACAATCAAGATGGAGCCCTACAAACTTTGCAATGTCGAGTTCAACTTCCCGACTCCTTCAGGAAAACTTCCAGCGAAGTTGTTTCGACTCAAATCTCTGGATGTAGAAAGTCATGAAAGTGAAAATCAGTTACAGGTGATTTTTCCAACAAGTTCTTGTTGGTTATATTCTCTGTAACCAATTTTTTCTTTAACACTAAAATGGCTAATCGACACACTCAAAATTGTTTTTAGCACTAAGCATGTGTTACATGTGGCTCAAAGGTCTTTAAGATCATTCTCTGAACGTATATATGAGTAGTTATTTTATTCAACCATGTTTTACTCACCATAATGTGAATGAAGGTCAGCCTCGCTGTTTATTGAAATTTAGCTAAATATATAAGCCGTTTTTTACATAAAAAAAGAGATTCATTAATCTTGGGTTTTTCATTATAATTGAATCCTCCGGATTTCTCAATGCCTGCTTGGGAGGTCAAAAAGGAAACATATTCTTGATTCTGGTACATATCATGGCCTTCAGAAGAACCGGTTAATCTTGGTTTAAATACTCCTAAGTTATCAGTCGCTATATGGGGGCATATAGGGATTCTAGAGAGATTCTAGGACAAAATTTTGTTTTTATTAACAAAAGATACAAACATATTATAAACACATAACAAAGTGGTTTTCACTCATCATATTCATTAATACCATTATTGACGTGTTATACTTTTAAGAGACTTCACATACAAAAATAAGCAACAATTTAAAAAGACCGTCCAAAAAGTATGTGGCAAAAACATTATTTCTCACATGTATTGAACATTTTTCAACTTTATACTGAAAAGTTGAGCGGAAATATTGTATTCGAGACGGTTATCTTGTAACTGGCTGCATGGAAACCATTTGACATTTAAGAATATGCAAAAACATCAACATAACAATTCTACTAAAAAATTTAAGACTACGTCGCCTAAAAGAAAAAACGAACAAAAAAGTTGCGCCGAAATGCACAATTTAAAGCTTGAACAAGAAAAGAAAATAGATCAACATTTTGTCATAATTATTGACATGAAATGATTCTCACAGTTCGGTTTACCAAGGACTCTTTCAAGGAGTTCCTAAAAAGGTAGATCAGGAATAAACTCGCAACGCATTGCCTCAAAGCACAATCCACACTCTTTCAGAAAACTAAGAATTTGACCAGCAGTACGGCTTTGGAATTCCCTTCAGAATTTGGAAGAGCTTACATATCAGTGAGCATCGTTAAATTCTCAATTCTTTTGGGAATTTCACCAGTGAAAAAATTGGAATTCAACCACCTGTTTCAAAGAAGGCAATATCTGTGTAAGCTCAATATTGAGATACAACCTAGGAGTGTGGCAGAGGTTTGTGCACAAATTGTTGTAAACTTGAAGCAAGAAGTTGTAAACTTGTAACTTGTAAACTCTGAACTCGAAAAATTGTAAAATGAAAATCTGAATTTCTGACCTTGTAAACCTGTAACCTGTAAACTTGTGAACTATAAAGCTTGTAACTTGTAAACTTTTAAGTTTGTAACTTGTATACTTATAAAATAGTGTTCTAATAAATTTGTATACTTGTAAATCTATAAACTTGTAACAAGTTTCAGGAGGGCCCGTTCACGTTATCAGTACAATTGCATCAGTTCCAAACGACCTTTCGGTTTAAAAGCAGAAAACACAAAACATTCCACTTTTAAACCAGCTGTTGTTGATTTACAAGATGCAACATGTCATGTCACTTACAAGATCTTTAAGTTCTCTGCTAAACTGTCTGTAATATTGCCAGACAATAAATTGTTGTTAAGCCTCCTGCACCACAAGCAACACAACATCGAAATTTAGGGAAGAAAATGGATCACTTATCCTTCAGCAACCTGACATCAACTAAAGCTGGTCTCAGCAAAAGTACAAAAACATTCCATACAAATTGAGAAATCTCCTCTAATAAGAGCAATTAGGCTATACAGAAGATGTCACAGGTGACAGATCTCCCTATAGAATACAGACAATCATTCCATGGACGTTATCAAATCTTTGGAAAGTATATCATACCCGCTTGGGCCCTGAAGTAAATAGAGCAACTATGCTAGAAACAGCAGAAGGTATCAATAGGAATAAAAAAATTGCTCCCATTCCCACCGCCCTCTCCCTCCCCCTCCCCCCTCCCCCCCCTCCCCCTCCCCCTTCCCCCTCCTCCCCCTTGCCCTCCCACTCCCCCTCCCGGTCCCCTTCCCTCTCTCTCCCTCTCTCTCCCTCTCTCAAGCAAAGGTTAATTGCATGAAATGTCCATTCACTTACAAATCAGATATTTTTGAATTTCTTATGCTCGTAGGTATAGTTCCGTTGAGTTGGTTGAAAGACAAATCCCTACTCTCCGATAAGATAACAAATTCATAACATGTGAATGACAAAAAAAATGAAGGCAGAAAAATGTTAAGCTAGACATAAAAGCTACTTTTATCCATACCAATTGTTGGCGTTTCGCCACGACCCAAATGTCACGAAAAAAAAACACAAATAGAGTGAGGATTGACACGAGAACCATATTAGACCCCGCTTTATGACTTATTTTGTACCCATTTAAACCCATGGAAGTTTCATTTTCATGGAAGCTGAAAGATGAAACTGTCATAATATATAAACAGGTACACAAATTGATCAAAGAGACGAAAATAAAAGAACAAGTCATGAAAATAAGAAGATTAGCTTGAAAGCAGAATACAAGAGATAATCCCTAAAAAACAATTGCGGTATTGGGCCAATCTTACATAGAACTTCAGTCATCAAATGGAGTTGGACAAATAATGTATTTGCATGCTTCCGTAACCCAAATGTACATTTTCAGAACCAAAAACTCAAATTGAAAACGGCAATAGTTTGTGATTCGGATAACAAAGTCACTAATGTTGGAATCCGTCAATAGATATCTTACAAATAAGTTAAACTTGCATTTCCAATGCCCTCCGGTATCTCTCCTGTCAGCGAGTTTCTATGAAGATCACTGACGGGAGAGGATAAAAAAAAACCTGAATCATGTTAGATTTTTGTCAAAGGTACCAATTTCTTAGGGGTTAACTTTAAAATCAAATGCAGCTGTTGTACCATTATCTGTCATATCAAAACACCAGTTTCGAGAATACATTTGATGATTTCTTCGCAATAAAAAAAACAGAAACCAGGTGACTCACAGTGTAGTGAGTTTTGTCAAATTTGCCATTTTTGGAGGTATTGGTCCTACCAATCCACATTGGGCGCATCTCCTATTCCCATCCAAAGGCGGATAATCAGCTTAAACTATATTTTATATCTAATTATGGTTTCTTTATAGCTCCATTGGGATGGAGTATTCTAGCAAATAACAATAAAATTCTTCAATGCAAAAACACAGTACTTCAATAAATATCAAAGCAAAAACTTCACTACTAGGCGTAAGCGACCCTCGAACCTAGGATTGTATTAACCAATTCAGAAAAGAAAACAACCAAATTAAAGATTAAATTTCAAGAAGATGGCAATAATATTGTTTAAGTTTATTGTTTAAGGAGTGGTTAAGAATTATAGAAGCCTATAACATCAACACAAAAATAACCATGCTAGCTTATCTTACCCATGAAAAATGTTCAATCTAATTATAGAAATACACATTCCTATCCACTATTTTAAAATATAATGAAACCAATAGTGAAACAAAAAAGCATTTACTAAACAGCCAGAAAAGGCTGCAACCATGGTTATTAGGTTGTGCTCTACTATTATAAAACCCCTTTACATCTTGGTTCCTTACATGAAAAATAGCTTTAAGAAAAAATCTTTTGTCGTTCACATAAAAACACTTATGAAATAAGCTTGGAGGAATTTCACAGGAGAGAGTACATTCTTACAAGGTTGTCAAATTCGTGAGATTGATAAACGTTAAAGGTATATTACCACCAAGGTTATTATAATCCAAGTTCCTGGGGTACATAAATAGACAACCAAATTAGATGAAAAATTTAAAATGCACAAATTAAAGCAAAGAAGAGGCCAGTCGTACATAAATTATCCCTTTGAAAGAGTATCTTGACAAATTGGAACAAACAAGTTTCTGAAGAACACTACCAGAAAACCAGGTATATTCTAGCACCTGTATGAAGGTATCAGATAAAAAAACTAAAAAATATGTATAAAACCAAGGAATCGATTAGTCATTTGTTAAAAAATCATTAAAAATTTAAACATGAAGCATGACAAGATCTCACATACATGTAAAACACAAGTAAAACAAGGGAAATCAAGAGCTAATATACAACTAAAAAGGTTGAATGCTAAATTTTTCATCGATAGCATGCTAGCATGTTGAAAATTTCAGGTTTACGAGAAAAAAGGTTTGAGAGAAGATTAGATGCATACAAAAAAGTTAACCCGGTAAAGTTACCAAAATAGTCAGGAATGCCGCCTGAATAAATATTGAAACTCGCGTCCCTGCAACATGGTCATCAATGGAGAGAGAGGGAGGGAGAGAGAGAGGGAAAAAAGAAGAGAGGAAGAGAGAGAGAGACAGAGAAAGGAAGAGAGGGAAGGGAGAGGTGGAGAGAAAGAAAGAGGGGAAAAAGAAGAGAGTGAGAGAGGGAAGGGAGAGAGGTAGAGGTAGAGAGGAAGAGAGAGGGAGACAGGGAGAGAGGGAGAAAGGGATGGAGAGAGGGAGAGAGGGATAGAGGGAGAGAGAGGGATAGAGGGAGAGAGGGAGAGAGAGGGAGTGAGGGAAGGCAGGAGAGAGGGAGAGAGGGAAGAAGAGAGAGAGAGAGAGAGAGAGAGAGAGAGAGAGAGAGAGAGAGAGGAGAGAGAGAGAGGAGAGAGAGAAAGAGAGAGGGAGGGAGGGAGGGAGAGAGAGGGAGGGAGGGAGGGGGAGGGAGGGAGGGAGGGAGGGAGAGAGAGAGGGGGAGGGAGAGAGGGGGAGGGAGAGAGGGGGAGGGAGAGAGAGAGGGAGAGAGAGAGAGAGAGAGAGTGAGGAGAGTATATATTAGAAAAAGTAACGTAGGACCTAAGAAATCTGTGAGAGTGAGAGTTAGGAATTCGAGAAATAGTTGACAGACTATGCTCAATATGTACCTGAAATAGCCTGCCAGTGTGACTTAATAAATACAGAGAAAACAACCGTACGGAGGTATCAGTTGCCGTACACCTGAAAGTACCAACAACAATAATTTTGGGACATCCGTCACAAGATCTACGGATCAACTAAAGGATCGTGGAGCCATAGTGAAACCCTAATTACATGGAACCACCACTTAAGCAAATGAAAACAACCGCCGCTAGATTTTTCTGCATCGAATGGATGTTAATGAACGTTGTTTATGTGGAGGGACCATTCAGACGCGGACAGGTGTATGATGTAGATGATCTTGTCGGAAATAAGAACCAGTGGCAGTGGAAAATTATATACAAAAGTACGTTTTGGCAGTTACACCGTGAATTGCAATTAGTGTTAATGTTTTTTTCGCCTCTTAAAACAAATTTCTTTCCGTACACATTTGTTGGATTGTGGATCTGACGGTTGCGATGGAAAGCCAAGATTCTCAGCTTCCGATTGGCGATCTCATATTGAAAATCGTACAGATGTGTACGGAGAAAAGATGTTTTATGTGGCATAAAAAACATTAACGCTAATAGCGATTCAAGGTGTAGTTTTTACTGTGAATAGTGTAATATAATGATCCGGCCACATATGGAGTTATGGTCCGTAGAAAGGTACAGTACATCAAGCATACTGTGGATCATTATGATTGGCTACATTATGATTGGCTAGTACTACAGTAGCAAGTCTGTGAATACAAAATTAACCTTTAGGACTAAAGAGATTTCATAAGCTCTATCTTGTAGGTTTTTCTAAAGTTAAAAGGACCTTTTTACAAAGAGCATATCTTTGTGATCACTTCTCCTCTTGTTATGAAATTTTGCAAGAGGAAAGAGTAGCAGCAAAACTAGTCTGTGACCAAAGTAGCAGCACTAAAGTTAAAATTATGACGTGTCAAATAAAAAGCAAAGCCTCAAATGTCCGGCAAACATATTGCCAATCCCTTAAGAAAATTGAGCAAAAAATTTTGATTAGCACTAAGGTGATTGGAAGTAAACCAGATCGGATCAAAATGCACAAAACGGAAAAAAAAAAAAAAAAAAAAAAAAAAAACGAAATAAAATTTAAAAGAGTTGGAATGTGCTTCAAATTTAAACCTTAACCAATGGCCTCAAACCATCTTAGACTAACAACTCAGTGGGTTTGACTTCCCTGAAATCTGCTTGAAGCTTAAGACTATTATATGTAGCAGAACAAAGGACCTATCTCTCAAAAAACAAAGATGTTACAAACAAACACCTGAGAAATCAATAGCTACAAGATAAATGCAGTAATGCAATTGATACACGGACGGATTCGGAGAAAAGATAAATTGTCATTCGAATCGAAAAACAATTGTTTTGAATCTGTAAGGATGGTCATAAAATTATGTAATGTATACTGTAACACAAAAGTTGTCTCATAAATAATCGAAACTTACAAATATACAAGCTTGTAGAAACTGGAATAATCAGGAAATGATCCTGTTAAACCATTCATCTGGATTTGTCTGCAATGTTGCAAACAAAAAAGCCAATAAAATTTTTAATCAAAACTCAAAGAAGAAACAAAATCGGGTTATTTTAAATAATTGTATCATCTTGCAGCACCAATGCAGCAAAACCTAGAGAAATTGTCGTACTTTATCAATAATAACAATAATATGACTAATATGGGAAAAAAAATGTTTTATGATGAAGCTGGTCAAAACGCTGATACATAATAAAACAACAGTGTATTGTGAAATGGTTTGAATACTCACAACGCTTCCAAGTTCCGTAAAGGGCTCAGGGAATCAAGGGATGTGAGTTTATTGTCTGCCAAATTTCTGTAGGATTACAACATCCAGAAAAACTGAGTGCTATTAAAATATTGGAATTTTGATTTGGAAGTTTCCCTGTTTTCACTGGCAAACCGTTTAACCTCGTGACATGTGAGACCAGAACACTGAAAGGCATGCTTCAATAAGAGGAGATTATAGAAAACAAGCAAGCCTGTTAGGAAAATGGAGATAGAAAGATAATAAAGAATTTTCAGTTTCCTCTCATATTGTCCAAGTGGTCAAATGACTCTGGTTTTTCCTAAATATTGAAAAAACGAACAGAAAGTAAAACAGACGACAAAATTGAGCAGTTCTTATGCATGGAACGTACAAAGTTGTCAGGTTGGAAAGGTTGGTAACATCCGAAGGAATAGACGTTAAACCGTTGCTTGACAAGTCCCTGAAAAAACATCATTTCACATGCAATGAATACATCATTTCCTCGTTTCGCGGGATGAGGGAAACGTCTCATTATGTTAAAATGCATTCATAATTGGATTTTACTGTCATAATCAAAAGTATGTATAAGCAATACACCTGCAAACAAAATGGCAATTCCTAAAGGCAATGCAAAAAAAAAACAAACAAAATTTAGAGCTAGTATACGAGAATGATCACTAAGCATATTTGAAAGAGTAAAACTGTTTCTAGAGATTGATACTCCAGTGCTAAACAATGACAA
Source organism: Zygnema cylindricum (assembly GCA_037447655.1). Taxonomy (NCBI): domain Eukaryota; kingdom Viridiplantae; phylum Streptophyta; class Zygnematophyceae; order Zygnematales; family Zygnemataceae; genus Zygnema; species Zygnema cylindricum. The sequence goes on from JBBHKE010002886.1 coordinate 22,006, forward strand.
TTGACTAACAATATTCAACAATCAAAATTCAATAATCAAAATTCAAGCATCTAAATATCAGTAATAAAAACCTTGTCCTAAATAAGCATACAAATTTGCAACAGAGAAGTTTGGTAATTTCTTTATCCAAACATCTGCAAGACTAACTCCTGTTCAGCAAATATACATACAAAAGCTGTAACATTGAAAGTTTGGTAATTTCTTCCGGAACTGCGCCAGTAATTCCAGAATCTACCATGCTCCTGTAGATATTTAGTCAGAAGGGATAATCTTAGCAAAGAACTTTAACTTAAAGCTCAATTTTGGAACTTTAATGATAAAAAAAAAGGTGCAAGATGCAAGTTTTATGATATTTTGAGAATGCGCAATGAGAGTCCAAAGTGGGTTAATAACAAGTATTTTAACCAGAAATAATTGAAGGGCGAGTTTATTCTCCCTGCACAGAAAGTTTCTTGTTAAATTTTCTCTGGTAAAAGTAATCTGATTCATGATGGACAACTTATTCCTACCGATTTTACATTACTCAAAAACCCGTTTTACGTACTAGTTATATGATGATAATGTCAGTTAACCTCAAAAGCGACCAAAAACCTAAAAGCCAAAATATCTGGCTCAATCAAATGGGACAATTTCAGACACAGTTTAGTTTTTTTTTTTTTCCAATTCGACACCTTGATTTCCTTGATTTCTCCATAGGGCATTTTTGCAACTGTTCTATAGCTGAATTTACATATTATGTGTGAAAAGAAAAAAAAAATTGCAAAAAGGGACAGGTTCCATTTAATCCTCCTGAAGAGAAAACTGTCGATGGGTCCTGGACAACTGAACTCAATTTGTAGTAGTGGATCTTTTTCTTTTGAGCAGTAGAAATGGTTAAGAAACATGGAATTAAATTTATGAAAACTACAAAGCTCTGTCATAAAGAGCGTCATATGATTTGAACCACCTACATGCGTTGTCAATTTAGTAATCCCCAATGGTCGGTAATTCTCAACATCAAACATGTTGTAACCTACAATCCTGTGAACAGATAAAGACACAAAATTTGAACGTGTTAGAGACATTCATGGACTTCACAGAGTCTTTTGAATCGACCTTTGTTAAATTAAGATGCAAAGGTCACATTATGACCACCAAAGGCACTTAAAATGCAATGCTTTAATACTGGAGTCGGAAGCGGTCAACCAAAAAGCTGATCACATTTTGAACAGATAGCTTCTTGTCGAACAACATTTGATTTCCATAAGATTCCACGTTCTGTGTTTCGGAATCAGCTTTCAACCACGCTAAAAACAGATTTTTGACATAAACGGTATGATAGTTTGTTGTAAAAAGTTCGATAATTATGCGACGCAGCATAACATTAACTTTAAGATCATTTGGCCCTCCAATTTCGAGAATTTTGGACAGCCATTGGTCTTCACAAGTGCGAAAATGTACAAAATGATGAAATTATGCTTTTCCATTAATTTGCCAAAAGGTGTTACAAAAACTCATAAGGATGTGTGGCCTATGTGCTTAAGTAAGGGTAGTTTCTCTAGTTTTTTTCAAAAATTGAATGTGGCACCAAGAAGTCGTCGACCATACCACGAAAGTATTTTAACCAAAGTCAATTCACGTCATCGTGAAACTTTGTATGTACTTCATTTTGGCGTCTCCCCTTTCTCGACCCATTGCCAACTCATTTTCAAACTCAACCTTGAATCACCTCGAGAGCTGTTGCAGACGAATAGTAGAAATTCTCACATATTTCACACGATTTTAAATTTTTTGCACAAGGGAGAGTACACATTTTTCTTTTACCCATCTCGCGCACGTACTAAAAACGAATTGCAAGGGTTTAAGACCTCCACTTTTCTTCAAAGGGTCCTTTGCAAAAGTCTAGGCCGTAGTCGCCTGTCTCACTTCCTCTCCCATTACGGCTCCTTTGCCTTCTTCATGGAATGAAACAGGCTAAATTGGTATGAAATGAGAAAGCGTTAAAAAAAAAATTGTTGACTATCTTTGCGAGTAATTTGGTTGGTAGGTCAAGAAACAAAAGACAGAGTTACAAAAAATCGAGAAACCATGGCGATATTTTAGTGATTAGTGACGTCAATGGTGTCGAAATCATGATGTCACAATGTTACGAAAACCTAGACAAATACAATGTCGAGAAAAATTTAACGTTTACAACGTCCTAGAAAACCAGCATCAACAACATTAAATCGTCACAAACTTATGTAACGTCTATGGACATCAAGTCTTTAGCTGAACACAAACACTTGAAAAACTAAAACGGAAAATCTTCACTAAAAGAAAAAGTTTCATCGCTAGTTACAGTTACATGGGCACATACCCTCAGGTTCACAAAAATTCCTATAATGTGGATTGACTTTTTGAGGACTTGCTTAGCACGTGGAACACAAATATGCCCAATAAACAAATCAACGTGAAAATTAGAACAACAAAAGAAAAACTAGTCATCGTACTTTCACAAGGCATTCAATTTTTTTTTGTGCAGCCTGGCAACAAAAAATGGATGCGTGACAAGCGAGGCCTTAAAAAAAACCAGCAACAAACCATTGAATTCTTCCGAAACAGATGAAAAGTCTCCCTTGTCTTGTGGCGGACTACACCACTTGTGAACCAAACAAACATCTCTCCTCTCTCTCTCTTCTCTCCCTCTTTCCATTTCTTTCTCCCTATCCTTCCCTTCGCCCCTCTCATTGTAGTGGGAGAGGAGAGGAAAAGCGAGGAGAAGAGGCAGGATGAGAGAGGAACGGAGATGGAGCAGGGAGGGGTATAGAGAAAGAGAGGGTGAGGAATAGGTGGTGGTGGAACCACGAAACAGGGGGAAAATAAGGAAAATCGAGAGGGGGAAATGCAGATGGAGAGGGAGGCGGAGTGGGAGGGGGAGAGGAGGGGAGAGAGAGGAGGGAGAGGAATGGGAAAATTGGGGGAGAGGGGGAAAGTGGGGAAAACTGAGAGAGACGGAGAGGAAGTTGGAGAGAATAGAGGAGAGAGGAAATAGAGAGGGAGAGGGTAAACGCTGAAATTCATTTAAACATAAACTGTTGAAAACATGTCTAAGAAAACTATAACTTTTTAGTTTTCCGTAACTTTGGAGCTCCAATAACTGCATCAATACTTAACATTTTGCCTTTTTCTTTTTTTTTGCTCTAGGTTGCTCTTACTGTCTAATGTGTTCTAGCCAGAAATCATATTTTTCTACAGTACATTTGTGTATGTATTCACCAAAGTGTCGCTTGTGTTTGGTTATTTTGTGAGAAAGTGACGTTTTTTCAAATTCGTCGAATCCGTTTAACAAGTCTAATTGGATTGAATGTTCTTGACCACAAGGTCCCTAAGGAACTCTGCGCAAAGCCTAAATCTTCTTCAATATTCGATTACTTTTCTTCTAAAACCATGAAAGGGTATTCCCTACTTTGATGTAAAGTAAGATTCAACAGACAATTGGTCAATTCTTGAATCCTCGCCAACCCTCTACTATTTATCAGCGAACCCTCAGAATTCGCCAAAAAACAAAAGTTGAGCTCTAGGACTCTCTCCTCTTGAAAAGGAATCAACTCTTTCGTCTCTTTCGTCGCTTTTTGTCTCCCTCTCTCATTCTTTATTCAATTGCTTTCCCTCCAAAATTGTTTCTCGAGTCTTTAATAACTCCTTTAAATACTCCCAAAATTGTGTTGTTGAGAACCTATTTACACATAAAATTTTGAAAACATGCTAAAATGTTTTTTTTTCAGAACTATGAAGCTCCATAACTCATGGAATAGTATAAACCAAGAAATATGTATTTTTTTGCACAGGCTCACCATTTGTCTCAATTCTAAGTGCGAAAATTCCGATTTTTCTGCAACATACATTTGTGTCTATAATAAAATTGGTAATTTGGATTTGATCATTTCGTGAGCCAACCCCATCGGCTTTTTGGGGGGAAATCGCACAAGTATTTTGGTGTCGACTACCATGCCACAAAAATTTGGATTTTTTCCCCAATTACTTTCAAATCTAGTGTTAAGAGCAAATTTTAAATCATTATCGAGAGTAAAATTGATATACACAACTTTTTAACAACTTAACAAGTTTTTTAACGATATAACGTTCAAAACCGCCCAATATAAATACTCAAAATAAAACTCAAATTTGCTTTTAGAATAAGAAGCAAGTAGACTAGGCAACAACCATTGCATTTCAGCCTAGCAATTGTTGCCTATTCTAGGAAAGCAATTATAGTTTCCATGTCTATCAAAACCGGTTTCCAGCGTATATTTCACATTTTGTCCCCCTCATATGCTATGATTCCTAGCAAAAAAAACAAAAATTGGGGGTGCAAGGAGAAGAATCTATTACAAGGTCAAAAGATCAACGAAGTTTCCAAGAAAATCAAACGTCCCAACGAAAGAATTACGTTGAAGATTCCTAGAAAAAAGAAAAAGCGAAGTCACAGCACAAGGGTTAAAAAGACACGTAGAATACAAAATGGTAAGAATGTCTTAGAGAATGACTTGTACATAGTATGATACAAATAGCGTAGAAAAACCAATGAGAATTCAACAATAATTTTGCACTTGAACCATGTATGGTCACTGTATAATTTTTGTAGTTTAATACAATAAACCAAAATAAATAGTTGGAAGAAGAGGCAGCAAGTATTTCCTCTAGTACACTAAAAATAACACTAATCCTTTGATCACTGAAGTGTCTTACCGTATTATAACAGAGGCTTTCGGAGTTTGGGGAATATTTACTAAAGAAAAAAAAGGAGAAACAGAAAGAGGTATTCCACCTGCAGCTCCTATTAAGTGACCTTCTCCTTAAGCTTGGCGTTTTCCAATATAACAACTTCCAAAATATGCATAATGACATCATGTGCAATCCTAGTCTAATAAGCTTTATGGTACTTACAAATGATATAGTTTTGTCAAGTTCTTCAAGAATGGTAAAGTCCCTGTAAAGTTGCACTTGTGAAGGTCTCTGCGAGGATAAACTTTTCATTTGTGACTCTTGTTGGGCCATACAAGCCTAAAATAAAACAACCAAACTTTTCGTTTGTGACTCTTGTTGGCCATATAAGCCTAAAATAAAACAATCAGTAAAAATAAAACACTTCTCGAATCATATCAATCACTTTGGAAATAAGTTATGGAAATGAAGCACTCTTTGAGTGGCACAAGCCACTATAACATAAAGAGCTCAATAAAAAAAGTGAAAGAACCATCAACAATTTTCACGGTGAAAGCTTTTCATGATTAAAAATGTCGCAAACAAACATATTCAACTGTTCAAAATCCAGCGTCTAGTTAAATAAGTTGATCAATTTGTATAAAAATTTATACAAAAGAAAATCAAGGTTGGATGCATAGAAGTATTCCACATTGACTAGATTTTCTTGGTCTACCTCTTCCAACAAACGAAATTAGTTCAAGTTTGCCATCTTGACTAGTATCCTAGTTTCAAATCTTCTAACAAATAAACTCAAAGTTGGAAGCATATAAGTATTCTGCATTACATGCTCCCAAGGTATTAACCTTCTAGCGAAAATAGCAAAATTAGTTAAAGTTAGAAGCGTACAAGAATTCCAAATTAAGTAGATTCCCCAATTCTAATGGTATCGTCCCATTTAATGATGAATACAATGTTTGTTGAAATGGGTCGTCACCAACTAAAAACTGATTACGACTCAAATCCCTGCGTGGACAGAAACGTACAAAAGTCATAAAATATAAACATTATAACGCTCATGTGCAAGAAACACGCGAAAAACATTTGGAAATCACATTTATAGTTACCACACAGTTTATGTTTTGTAATAATTTGGAGTCTTAAATTTTGAAAAACCATCGTGTAGATCAGGTATTGCAAAGGTGAAGCTTAGGTTTACAAAATTCTTGAACTCTTTGCGAATAACTACCATACTAAGTCTAGCGAAAATAATTGCATTTAAAAGTCATTAGTGATTTCAACTCTTACGAGTATGAGGAAAAGCATTGGTAAGTGAAGGTTAAACGCAAGAGTGAAGGGTGGTAAAACATTCGTATTGAGTAAGCTGGTGAGACTGTATAACCCTTCCACTGGACCTCAAATGGACCATAGGGGTTCGCACTTAGACAATAATTTATTGTCTAAAATAACGTTTTGGACGAATAGGAAGGAATTTGACTTAGACCATAGCTGTACCATGTTTGATACAAAAAACAGATTCATATTGGCAAACCAAACAACAATAGTCAGCCATGCAAACTCAATTGTTAAACTTTACGTCCGCAAAATTTGTGACGTCAAACTTTCCATCAGCGAAATCTGCAGACTTTAAAACATAATCTGTGAAATCCCTGGAACGACATTGTCTATTCTGACGGGGAAATCCGTATCATTCTTTGTCCGAGAATTTTGCCGATGGTTACATCAACTTCAAAAAAAAAAATGTTATCCCAACTAAAATGCCAAATATTCAACATGCGATTCCAAAATTTGAATTTCCCCAATGTTTGCTTAATATTTGAATGTGGTGGCTACGATTCAAATCTACCTTGCAAGTAGGCTGAAAGTACAACTATCTGAATGTTCTGGGCATTTTAGATGGTACTAAAATATTCAATACAAAACACTACACCGCCCATCGTTATTAGTGTTAATAACACTAATTCGGTCGTGACTTTTTTGACCAAAAATCACAAAATAGAATTAACAACATTATTTCAAGAAGTGGACCAAAATCTGCCACGTCACCTTGCACTAAATTACTATTATAAATTCTAATTTCGCATTTACACTATTTTTTCTTTAACACTAATAACAATGGGCAGTGTAGTTCCGTATAATATTGCATCGTCAGTTCCCAAGTTAGTAAGAGATGCGCATAATTATTATGTACAGAATTGTAGAGAAAGGATGAAAGGGTTAAATGAGGCGAAAGTACACAACTTGAGATAATTAGCTTATTAAATTAAGGTTTTGTGCATTGTTGTGAGCTTTAAATGCTTGTGATTTATTTCTTTGTAAAAAACATGTAACTCAGCAATATCGTAGAATCAAAAGCAATACTTGGGTGTTTTCCAGTTGCCCTTATAAACATTACCTTATTTCTGACAAAGCGTAAAAAATATCAGACCATGAAATTTAAAAAAAAAAAATTATCCAAAAACCATTGCTGTGAACATGAAGCAGATCTTGACTTTATGTGCGTTTCTATTGTGTGTCGCTTTATTGAATCTCTTGCGAACACCTAAATATTTAGTCGTGCCAGGCAATCGACAGAAAGAATCTAAGATCCTGACGTAAGATTGTTTAGCTTGAACATTTAATATGGACTATAATTTGAATATTCAGTATGGACTTTAATCTTTTTCATCCGTTTACACAGACAAAAAAAGCAACGCAGTTGAAAGTCCATGCTTTTGAGAATTGGATAGAATATATAAGGAATTCTATCAGATACTAATGGTTTAGTTTAAAATCTTTGTAAATCTTGAAACGCCGCAGATGTCCTCGTTAATACAACAAGTGTATGCCATAAAGAAAGAAAATAAGAGCTTGTTGAGGAATATACTCCCAATCGATTACACAAGATAGCATGGCAATTTGAACTCACAATCCTTTGGGCAGGGTGAATAAAACAAAAAACATGGAGCATTTTGACACTCACAGGTAAATTAATTGTGTCAAGTTTCCGATACTTATTGGAACAGAACCTTCGAAATAATTTCCGCCCAAGTCACTATAACCCATGAGAGAAAAAATTACATGTGATATGAGCCAAGCCAAACAAAAACTAAACTTCATAACAAGAATAATTCATAATAAACTTAAAATACATTTCATTTCCCGTTTTAGATGTTGGACGCACACCTAAAATCAAACTTTTGAGGCAAAATAATAGTTGCATTCATCAAGACAACAACTATCAGAATACTACATGCACGGAAGATAAGTAACATGTTTATTATAATTTCAGAATAAAGCGTATAATACAAGCAAAATTGTAGAATGAGGGAAAAAAACAAGAAAGAAGGAAAAAGAATAGGCAATGAAAATATGAGCAAGGCCCAAAAAACATACAGAATTCTCAAGTTGGTCAGGTTTCCAATGGCTGCCGGTATGGTGCCAGTAAGACTATTTGAATGCAAAACCCTGCGAAAACAATTTTACGACTATACTTGTGGTGTTATTGCGCCAATTTTGGTAGGGTACAAAACAGTTATACATAACTGAATGTGGTTTTCTAGGGTTTTTTAAGGGTCTGGAGTTCCCCCTTTTACAATGTTTATCAATAACATAAATGGTTCACCCAGGTGAATGAATTATACAAGACAAAAACACTCCTTGTCTAGTGTTGTGTTTCCATGCATATGTAAACAAAGAAACGAATCATAATGAACAAAATTATTATTTTTTTTGAAGGGTGTTCCACTTTAAACATGAGAAAGTGTGGTAAAAACAATATCCATACTTCTCGCTTGAAGAGGAGAAAAACCTAATGCTGGAAATGTATGCTATGCAGGACAGTTTCCGAAGTGAATTGCATCATTCATTTTGGACCAGCTAGACATTTGACCTTGGAGATTGAACATTGGATATGGGCAATGTGTAAGTAAACTTTGTAAAACGCAAAGAGTATGGGAAATTGATCGTTTTCTCTATGACTATGCTTATAACAAAAGCAGATCCGATGGTAGTAAGCATGGGTCCACACCATCCATCAATGCATGGTGTGCTTAGACTCATTGTTACTTAAGATGGAGAAAATGTAGTAGACTGTGAACCAGTGGTAGGATACTTGCATCGTGGCATGGAAAAAATTGCAGAAAGTAGAACTACTTTACAATATCTTCCCTATGTAACGCGATGGGACTATCTTGCT